>CAUYON010018652.1:0-16328 GCA_963573935.1 Arctocebus calabarensis
AAGACTCCTGGAAGTCATCAGAAAATACAGTAATGTCTCAGGATATAAAATCAATATCCACAAGTCAGTAGCCTTTGTATACAGCAATAATAGTCAAGATGAGAGGCTAATTAAGGACAACTCCCTTCACCATAGCTTCAAAGAAAATGAAATACCTAGGTATATACCTAACAAAGAAGGTGAAGGACCTCTATAAAGAAAATTATGAAATCCGAAGAAAGGAAACAGCAGAGGATCTTAACAAATGGAAGAACATACCATGCTCATGGCTGGGAAGAATCAACATTGTTAAAATGTCTATACTTCCCAAAGCAATCTACCTATTTAATGCCATCCCTACTAAGATACCAACATTGTACTTTCAAGATTTGGAAACAATGATTCTGCATTTTATATGGAACCAGAAAAAAACCCGCGTAGCTAAGGCAGTGCTTAGTAATAAAAACAAACCTGGGGGTATCACCATACCAGATTTTAGGCTGTACTACAAAGCCATGTGTTCAAGATGGCATGGTGCTGGCACAAAAATAGAGACATAGACATGTGGAATCTAATAGAAAAACAGGAAATGAAACTAACATCTTACAACCACCTAATCTTCGATAAACCAATCAAGAACATTTTGGGAGAAAGACTCCCTATTCAAAAAATGGTGCTGGGAGAACCGGATATCCACATGTAAAGGACTGAAACTTGAGCCTCACCTTTCTCCACTCACAGAAATTGATTCAAGATGGATAAAAACTTAAATTTAAGGCATGACACAATAAAAATCCTGAAAGAAAGCATAGGAAAAACACTGGAAGATATAGGTCTGGGGAAAGACTTCATGAAGAAGACTGCCATGGCAATTGCAACAACAAAAATAAACAAATGGAACTTAATTAAATTCAAAAGCTTCTGGACAGCTAAGGAGACAATAACCAAAGCAAATAGACAACCTACAAAATGGGAAAAGATATTTGCATATTTTGAATCAGACAAAAGCTTGATAACTAGGATCTATAGAGAACTCAAATTAATCCACATGAAAAAAGCCAACAATCCCATATATCAGTGGGCGAGAGACATGAATAGAACCTTCTCTAAAGAAGACAGACAAATGGCTAGCAAACATATGAAAAAATGCTCATCATCCCTAATTACTAGAGAAATGCAAATCAAAACCACCCTGAGATACCATCTAACTCCAGTGAGAATGGTTCACATCACAAAATCTCAAAACTGCAGATGCTGGCATGGATGTGGAGAGAAGGGAACACTTTTACACTGCTGGTGGGACTGCAAACTAATACAACTTTTTTGGAAGGAAGTATGGAGAACTCTCAAAGAACTCAAGCTAGATCTCCCATTTGATCCTGCAATCCCATTACTGGGCATCTATCCAGAAGGAAAAAATCTTTTTATCATAAGGACACTTGCACTAGACTGTTTATTGCAGCTCAATTTACAATGGTCAAAATGTGGAAACAGCCTAAATGCCCACCAACCCAGGAATGGATTAACAAGTTGTGGTATATGTACACTATGGAATACTATTCAGCCATTTAAAATAATGGAGACTTTAAATTATTTATTTAAAATAACAGAGCCTTTGTATTAACCTGGTTGGAAGTGGAACACATTATTCTTAGTAAAGCATCACAAGAATGGAGAAACATGAATCCCATTTACTCAATTTTGATATGAGGACAATTAATGACAATTAATGACACGGTGGGAGTGAGAGAAGGAGAGAGCAGATAAAGAATAAGGGAGGGGTGGGGAAAGAAAGAGCAGAGAGAGGGAAGGGTGAAGGAGTGGGGTTTTGGTGTATGCCACACCTCTTGGGAGCAAAACATGATTGTAAGAGGGACTTTATCTAACAAATGCAATCAGTGTAACCTGGTGTCTTGTAACCTCAATGAATCCCCAACAATAAAACAAAAAAAGAAGAAGGAAAAAAAATACACAACCAAAACCTTCCATAAAGCTTATATTTATTTAGAAAATTGGATCATTTGCAAACACATTTTATCCCTTGGTTATAATACCACCACTTAATATAACCGGAAACCCTTATATCCCCAAATCAAGGCTTCAAAACTCCACTGGAAGACTGAAATTAAATTCTTTGTAGGAGAAACCATACTTCTCAAAAAGTTTCTAAAACTGACTTTGTGGTTGGCTCTCCCACTGCTTGGTGGGTCCTGGGGATGCTTCTTTATTAGAGTGTGTCTCTTATGACTAGCATGGTCCTTTTTACTTTGGGGGAGAGTAGAACAGAGAGAGAGAGATGAGGAAGCTTGAGAGCCGAGTTTTCTACAAATTTGGGCAATAACAGCATCTCCAACCCTGCCTTGACTTTAGAACTTTTATTGCTTTTGATGGCAACAGAAAACACAGAGAAAGACTGCAGCTGGGCCTGAAGTCTCATATGGAGTTCAATATGGCTAGAGGGGGGAAAGTTGTGTTTTAACTTGTGAAATAGAAAATGTGATACAGCAATCATTAGGGGAAATAATAAACAGGGATGTTCATAAGCATCAAATTTGTGTACAAAACTGCAGCTCAGCGAAACCAACAGAGGGGAACATTTACCTTTCACTCCTTTAGGCACAATTGTTTAGTAGCTTCAATAACTTTTGATGAAGTTGCAAACCTAAGAAATGTCACATTCCAAAGTTTGGAAATGTAAAAAGTATACTGAATCTCTGCAGTTAAAACAACAAATAGCCTCAACTCAATCACTCGAAGTTCAAATGCTCTTGTAAGCCAACCCTATTTTATTCCCTTAAGCCAATGATATCACTTTTTAGGTTGGCCTAATAAATCACTTGGTCAAATTTAATCTCTGCTTGCACAGTATTATTTAGCACCTCATACATTCTGTTCCCGCTTCAGCACAATTCATTAATTAGACATTGTCATATCTATAAAATCAGGGTTATATTTGCCATCCTCATTTTTCATATAAAGAAACAAAAGAGCAAAGATTTCTTTGTGGTAATGCACAAGGCAAAAACAATTCACATGGTATGTGTTATGCACTGTGCTTGGCTCTGCAGATTTTAACATTCCTATGCTTTTTTAAAAATGTTTTGCATGTTGAAAAATAATTCTAAAAACCAGTAGGACAGAGTGTTTCACAAAGGGCGTGGTAAACAGTGTCAATACAACAAAGAGGTCAATGCTTGAAAACCAAAATGTTCCTATTACATTTGCAGTTTGAAAAGCATTGATAGCTTGGATAAGAGACAATGAGATAGCGCACAGAAGCTAGTGGATCGAGAGTTAGTCTGAGATGCAAGAAAAGACAGAGAGTATAGATTACTATTCCTAGAATATGGTTCTAAAAGAAAAAATAAAAGATTTTTGTTCTTGGCACCTTGAATCCCTAAGTTACACAGACTCAAAACCTAGTCATCTCTGACACTCCATCTCCCTCATCACCTCCAGTGCAAGCACCAGTTTACTCACATTTTTCCAAATCAAGGCCGCAAAAATACACTTCTTTTAGATTTTACTGCTACAACTTAATCCAGACCATTATTATTTCATACCTGGACACTTCAATAACTTCCTAATGTTTTGGTCCAGCATTCCCCACCCACAGCTGTTTGCAACCTTGCTCCCGTGTCAGATTTATGTACCTGGATGACCACATTTGAGTGCTTTGCTTCAACCAAGATCTCTACCAAAATTGCCCCATATTTTCCTGTATCTGCCTCATCAGCCTGTCAAATGCTTCACCATTTTTCAAGATCTATTTCAAGTATCATCTTCCCCATAGAGTTGCCCTCTCTTTGTCCAGCCAGAGATGATATTTTCAGTCTTGGCTTCCTTAGACCAGCTTGTCATCATTCATCATAATTGCCTCATCAGGGCTTCTTAAGTTCCTTCATAACAGGGACCATATTCTGGTGCATGACATAGTACTTAGCTCCTGCAAACGCCTGAACTTGACCAATGATCTTCATACTATATAAAAAGCCAACCAAAAAAAAAAAAATGTTTTTAGAATGGCCTTTCTTTCTTTCTCTCTCTCTTTCCTCTCTTTCTCTCTTTCTTTCATCTCTTTTATACCTGGTTCCTGATTGCAAAGTTACTATGTTTGAAAGAAGAAAAAGCCATTTTCCTAGACTCCAGAAAGAATGTGTTTCTAATGAGCATAGTGTTTTCATCACTTGTGGCCAATAATAACAAATCTATTGAAAAACTAGTTATGCAAAAGGAAATTATCATTTGGAGCAATGAAATTGTTGGATAACACAAATTTAGTTAATAAAACTCACAGCTATTCAGGGAACTCTGCATGGGATTCTTAACTGTCAGAGATAATAACTTTGACATTTAAATTCATTCCCTCATATTTACTCAATTCTCTGAATATATGTCAGTTGAATATCATGCCCTGGATTAGGTATCACTTTTTCTTCCACATTTTTTAAGTTTTCAAGACATGCCAATACAGTTTCTCAAAATGTAGGGATCAAAGCCTGGTGCCTGAATCCTTAGCCTTGGATTCAGAGATCCCTGAACCTAGTTCTGTCTGCTCCCAACTCACAGCCACGACAGTCTTTTTCTGTGTTTTCCTATCCTCATCCACTTACTAAGATGTGGAGGGAAAAAGACAAAATAATTGTATTTATTAAACAAAAGTCAAGGATCCACTATGCATCAGAATAGATACAAAAAATGATGTAGTTAGAAGTAATCTATAATGATAATAGTGTGTTTCAAATAAGTCAATAAAACAAGAACATTTTGAAAGGATCTGTTTTAGGTAAAGTAATGGAATAAATGTAAATAAATGAAAGAGCAAAGCTTTATTGTTAGAGTCTGCAGGGAAAAACTATACATATATATTCATGAAAATATATGTTTGTGTACGTATATATCTATGTGTGTGTATATATATGCATATTCTAGTGCATCCAGCCCCCAAGTAAAGAAATGGAACATTGAGAGTAGAAAAGGTAGCCACTGTTATGGCTTTTGATAGAAATCTATATATTTTTTAAAGTTTCCCAGCTGACTGGCTAAGTTTTAGAGCAGCTCACATTTGCTATTTTATTAAAGTTAACAGGAAATAGATTGCAGTCTTGAATTTATTTTCAAGCTTTTTACATATGTGTGTATGTGAGAGATAAAAAGACAGGGAGAGATCAGATATGTGTATGTCACTTTCCTCTGACTCTGTAGACCTATCAAAATGATACATGGATGACAACTTATTTTAGTAGAGATAGAAAAGATGACATGATAAGAGTGATGTCTTGGAGTCTTTCTCTGCCAACCAAACATATAGATTAAAATTGGGCAGACTTAGAGTCAGAGAGACAAAGGACTAAGTTATTTTTATACTTGTGAGATGACAAAGGCTGATACTAAGCAAGTGATTATGAAATAGAAAAGAATGGCTGGTTGGAGAGACATTTTGAGCACTTAAAAAATCCCAGGGCATGTATTGGCAGATGCCAAAATACAACTTTTCTCAGAATTAAATCCCCATACTTATAAACTCTGGTATGCTCCTTTATCCCACAGTGTGAGTCTGTGCGTGCATATGTGTGTATATGTGTGAGTGTGTGCACACATGCACACCTAGAGGTTCACCTAAAGACATCAAATTCTAATCACCGTACATACACACACCACATAAAGCACAAACTTGTCTTGTGATAGGTATTCTTTTAGGAAGTTTCATGCTTCTTATGTAGAGTGCAAAATACATACATCAAATTCTGGGATCTTTATTCCAAGGGAGACAATCTGTTTCAAGTGAGAGTTTATAAAGTCAAAGGAAGTGGGCCTACATATGATATTTTCTAAAAGACTAATGTAGATAGACGCTATGACAGTTTTTACACACATCTCTGGCCTATCTACAAAATATATATCAAGCTGCTCCGAGGCCTCTCCCTAGAAGCTAGCACACCGTGCCAAAACATACAGTGATTTAGTGAAGTGAACAGATGTCTGAGAAAAGGATGAGACCACTAGACATATTTCCACTAATAAACAGAGCCAAATTTTCCAACAAAACTTCAGAGGCAAGCAGCTGCCTTGGTCTTTACCCACCATGCCACCTACAATAGCCCTAGTAGGTTTTGTACTATAAATGAATGTGTCCATTGTCTTTAATTCATGTGTGTTGAAGGAAAATGGAACTGCTCAAGTAATGGAAATTATGCTTCAGTAAGTTCAATGAACATAGGCATAACAGTAGATTAGACCCAACTGAAAATAAATTGTTCTCTGAAAGTAAATAGAGTATGGAATTTATGATAAACAACAAGAAAGTATACTCAATTCCAAACATTGATGAAGAATAATCCTACCACCACAAAAATTAAAACACAGAAATTCTTATTCTCTATGGTCCTTTTACAAACCATGAAAGCAATACTTATGGCCCTAATCTGCCAAACAAAACACATGTAATCCTTAAAGCTAAAAGGTTCTGTGTATGTGCTTTATGAATTATATATGTGTAAGTGCATGTATGCACACACACACACATATGTCCATTATCATTTGTTCAGCAAACTAGCTGTCTACTTCCCTGCCTACCTGCCTTTGGCCATATCACTTTCTTTGGCCAAAGGAATAGTAAAAAGTGTGATATGATTACATGCCTCCAATATGCTCCTGGTCTTTTGTGCTCTAGTGATCTTCCATGAGAAAAAAACATGCTTTGGGTAATCATTACCCCAGGACCAGGAAAAATGCTCATGGAAAAGAATTTAATTCCATCTGCAGTGTGGAATCAAGAAACATAGATAAAGCAGAGAGCAGGGAAAAGTCTCAGAAAATGATTATTAATGTTTCAGATAAACAAGAAAAACTATTATACCTATTAAATATCAGGATATTAAATTAAAAGGAATATTCAGAGAACAAGGAAAAACCCTTGAAAATAAAAATGCATCACAGAAGAAACAGAACATTCAGTAGAAAAGTAGAATAATAAAGTTTAAAAAAACTCTTCTAGAAGTAAAAATAAGACATAGAGAGATAGAACACAGAGTATAAAAATATATCAACTAAAGAATAATTCAGAAGGATCAACACCCAAGGAAAATTTTCAAAGAAATAAAGGAGATATAATGGACTGAATTGCCAAAGAAATAATAGAGTATGATGTCCCAAAACTGCAGTTCTGAGTATTGGAAAAACTCACAAAGTGAGTTTTTTTCATAAATAAATGGGGAAAAAAAGAAAAAAACACAATCCAAGGACATCATTGTAAACGTTTAGAACACCAGGAAAAATGAGAAGATTCTAAAAATTTCCAGACCATATTTTTTAGTAATTATTACATTGGTATCTGACTTCCTAGAGGCAACTCTGAAGATCAGGAGACAAGGCAGACAGCAAGCATTTCAGAATTTGAGCAATGTTCAACCTTAAATGCTATGTCCAGACAAACAATTAAAAAAAGTAAGGGTAGAATTGATGTTTATACTGTATGATATAACTCATAGGTACTCAGCTGGAGAATATTTTCCAGTAAAACAAGAAAGGAATCTGGGAAGGGGATGTTGTAAGAACCAGAGTGTCTAAGATAGGCAAGACATGAGAGAAATTGTTGGGATGATGGTGAAAGGAGTCCAGTGATGTCAACTGTGCAGTAGGCCCAGAGCCTGTCATAAGAAGACAGAAGATTCCAGAAACACAGACTAGAAGGAGGAACATGTGAAGAAAGTCTCCAGGGATAAAAATTCAAAACTCATACATTTATTGATTAATGAATGTGAGGGTTTGTAAAAAAATTTTGATAGAAGTTTGATAGATCCGTTGTAGCACTTAAGAAGAAAGCCATAACAGATAGATGATAGATGTTGGTATAGATAGATGGTGATGTAGCTAGATGGATGATAGATAGATGGATAGAAAATTTTAAAACAAGCAATTTCTTTTAATCTTTTCTAATGTTGGAGATTCGTTGAGAGTATAAGAAACCAGGTATTACGGACTGCATTTCTTAGGTAAAGTCCCTCTTATAATCGTGTCTTGCCCCCAAAAGGTGTGTTACACAATGAAACACCACCCGCCTCCCTCCTTCCCTCTCTCCTCTCTTCTATTCTTCCACCCCCTTCCTTCCTCCCTCCCTTTGCTCTCCCTTTCCTCCACCCCCCTTCCTCCTTCTTTCTCTCTCTGCTTTCCCCTTCCCCTACACCCCACCATGTACTAGGTCATTATATCAAAATTGAGTACATAGGATTCTTGCTTCTCCATTCTTATGATACTTTATTAAGAATAATGTGTTCCACTTCCATTAAGGTTAATACAAAGGCTGTAAAGTCTCCACTTTTGAATGGCTGAATAGTATTCCATGGTATACATATACCACATATAACTCCAAACTGGTGCTGAAGAGTGGGAGATTGTTTTTAAAAAAGAAGAAAGGAAAAGCAAGAAAAATGTATAGTAAACTATTTGACCCAACATAAATAAGATTACATAAACATGGCTATTGAATAAACCAAAGATTGAATGTAACTATTAAAAATGGTAGGGAAAAGAATTGGTAATAATGCATGAGACTTAAATCCTCAATTGCTTTAATAGCAAGTAAATAATTAATGTGTATAATTCAGTCATCTTGGCTTATCCATCAAGTCCAAAGAGCAGCAGAACCAAATCCACATAACAGTAGCCCCCATCAGTAAGCCCTTTCCTAGTTCTTTAATTTCTAATCCTGGGAGGAGTCTGAAGCCACAATTGACAAGACTAAGGAAGAGACATACAAAGTGGAGTGATTGAGTAAAAGTCACCACAATCCCCCCTTCTACTGCAGAATGATAGGAAAAACCATGGAAGTTGGCAACATAAACTGGCCCCAAGATAAATTAGAATAGGCAATGCACTGGCATGACACAGGGTACAGCTTCTTTCTGTGGCAATTTGGAGTTGTGCTCCATCAGTCTTTAACATAGCAGTCATAGGGGTGCCATAAACAGCAAAAGGAAAGAATAGGAAGAATGAGAGTAGCGTATATTGTCAAGGCTACTCTGCATCCTGCCTCCATCAATGAAGGATCTTAGCTAATTGGGCCAGAGGAGGAGGAATCCAGCCTCAAATCCTTTTGGTTTTTGCCCATGATATTTAGAACACATGGAAAGACATGGCTGTATCAAAGCTCTCCTGAGAAAAGGGAGCTACCTAAATTGTCAGAGGAAGAGATGAATGGCAGGAGATAGGAGCAGACCCTCCATCACTACCACAGAGGAGACTGCGGATATGAAATGAGGAAACTTCCACCTTCCCCCTATCCACCATTACCATTGGAAGGTAAAGGATGGAAAAGGTGAGACTTGAATTCTATTATTAAACCTGCTTGAAAAGGATAGGGGGACACAGGCCTATCTCACTGACATGATAGTTAATTTTACTTGTCACTTAGATAGGTTACAGTGCCCAGATGCTTGTCTAGATGTTGCTGAAGAGGTGTTTTTTAGGGGCAATTAACATCTAAACCACTATACTTTGAGTAAAGCAGATTGCCCTTCATAATGTGAATGGGGCTCAAGGCATTAAGAGAAAAGACTGAGATTCTCCAAAAGGGAAAGAATTCTGCCTCCAGACTGCTCTCAGAGTGTAGACAGCAACATCAACTCTTCCTGGTCTCTCCAGGGAGATTTCAGACTTGCCAAATCTGACAATTTCTGGCATAAGCCAATTCCTTAAAATCTTAAAACAAGAGGAGGAGATAAGATGGCCAACTGGAACCAGCTTTCAACAGAGGCTTCCTTCCTTCCAGAGAGAAAATGGACAGAATGAACTCAATGAAGCTGAAGTTTGGGAGCTGAGCTAAGAAAGAAAATTGATGAGTGCACATCATCCCTGCTGAGGTAAGCTGCAACTCCAAGGAAACATATCCCAGGTACAAAATCCATCACCACAAGGATGAGTGAGCAGTGGACCAAAAAAAATCTCTTATTTACCCCATGGGAGAGAACCGCTAAACAGTGGGACTCCTTCTCCAGAGAGGTCCCACCTGTGAGCCTTGTCACTCTCCTGCCCAGCATAAAATTGAACAAATATTTTCTCCGCAATTCTGAACTCCAAGTCCACCCTTCCCCCATCACCTGGACGTCTAAAAGCCTGCCATCTGCACAGTCCAGAGTGTCTGACAATTCCTTAAGAAGCCTGGGCATTGTGTGGGCCACTGGACCATGACATAGAAACAGTGACTTGAGTGGAAGTTTGGGGACCCAGGGAGAGAGAGGCAAGCAGGAGAGAGAGAAGTGCTGTGTAGTGATGGTACTCAGCAGGTAGCGAGGCTCATGCCCAGGGTTAGACTTTGAAGGAGCACTTCCCCAATTCAGTTGAGCACCAGGAGCTGGGCTTTAGCACTTTGGAGTTGCCAGTGGCAGAGTGTGGCTGGGGCAGTGGCACAGACTGTGTGGGAGAGAAAATTGTGCCACTGTGGTGCCCACTGGCAGGTGAAGGTACTCATGCTCTGGGCCAGACTTTGCTGGAATCTCCCCTTATTTCCTCCCCAGAGGGAGCCAGACTTCTGCCTCTCAGGGTTTCAGGTAGCAGAGTGTGGCTGGGGCAGAGGTACAGACTAAGTGGGAGAGAAAAACTGCACCACAATGGTGCCTGCTGGCAGGCAGAGGTGCTCAGACCCTAGGACAGACTCTGGTGGAGCACTTCCCAGATTCTGTTGAGCACTGGAGTGAGCTGGCCTCATCCCCTTGGGGTTGTCATTGGCAGTGTAGGGGGGCACTGACTCCCCTTTGACTCTGTCATGCACATATTCCTGGCACAGTTGCTCACAGGAAGGAGTCAGGACTCAGTCCCATGGGGTTACAAGTGTGGGTGCAAGGTGGGCAGAGGCACCAACCACCCTGGACTGACTTTGACTAGTTGGACCTTTCTGACTACACTGAGCTCCGGAGGGAGCCAAACCCCTGAGCCTCTCAGGGTTTGGGGGACAAAGATGCCTATGGATCCCTGTTGTTGGGTTGCTGGAGACCTTTTGAAATCTCTCAGTTGAGCAGTGATTGTGCAGCCTGCAAAAATTGGATGGGAACATTTTACCTGGGCTGTCCACGTGGGGATCCGACAAGGTCAAGCCACAGTTGTGTAGTAGTGAGAGTGACTGATTATCCTCCTCCAGTTGTTGCTGGTGGGAGGGTGGCATGTCTCAATTGCTTATATCTCTCCTCAGCTGAGATTTCAACCTAAATGCATGACTCATTAGGATTGAACAGAAGCTTGCTGACAACAGGACAGAGTCAGCAAGCCCTGTCACACCAATCAGGTCCTCAGAGTCACTGGCTGCAGGTCTGAAAGGAGCTGTTGTAAAACAATAAGGGAAAAACCACAATAACTAGTCCCAGTTCTTTGGTAAAGGGCTGGTTAACTATAATTTCTAGGCCCTCAATCCAATCTCATCCTCCCACTCTTACTAGCCAAACTGTGGAAAATAATCATTGGAAGGAAACAGCAGAACCAGCAGAAGAACTCTGGCAACATGAATAAGGGTAGATCAACTTACACAAGGAATGACAAATGAAATAAATCAGAAGATACTATTGATAAACAAATGGCTTAAATGTCATAATTAGAATTCAGAATATGGATGGCAACTCATTTTACCTTAAAGAATAAAAATAGAGTTGTGTTGAAGGGATAGACATGTATAATGCAGGCAAATGGAAATCAGAAAAAAAGCAATGGTTACAACTTTATTTGCAGATGGAATAAGTTTGAAACCAACAAAGATAAAGAAAGATAAGGCTAGAAACTATGTATTTGTCAAGGGAAACACACAACATGAAGAGATTTTGATAATTAACATTTATGCACCCTACCAGAATGGTCCTCAGTTTATAAAGCCAACCCTACCAGATACGGAACATTTTGATATCTTCCATCAATATAATAGTTGGAGATTTTAACACCCCTTTAGCAGTTCTGGATAGATCCTCCAATAAGAAACTAAACAAGCTGTCCCTGCGCCTGTACTTGCCAGGCTTCCGCAGGCCCACCGTCTGGTAGAAACTCTGCCAGCGACCACCAGACCTCTGAATGTCTGCCCCCAGCCAGGAACTCCACCGACGACTGCGTGGGCCTCCTCCTGGCACCCGCAAGACTTGTGCAGGTCTGATGCTGGCCAGTAAATCCCCTGGTGACCATGCAGCCCTGTGCCCTGAGCCTGCAGGGCTTCTGCAGGCCTGCCTTCTGCCAGGAACTCCACCTGCAACTGGCAGGCCTCTGTAGGCCCATCCCCTGGCCAGGAATTCCTCCAGGAGCTGCCTGGCCCTCTGCCCCATGCTTGCTGGGCTTCTGCAGGTCTGCTGTCTGCTAGAAACTCTGCCGGTGACTGCCAGGCTTCTGCAGGTCTGTCCCCAGCCAGGAACTCCCCCAGCAACTGTGTGGGCCTCCGCAGGTCTGCTCCTGGCCAGCAAATCCCCTGGTGACCTATGGCCCTGTACCCTAAGTCTGCAGGACTTTTGCAGGTCCATTTTCTGCCAGGAACTCTGCCTGCAACCATCAGGCCTCTGTAGGGCGGCCCATGGACAGGAACTCCCCCAGCAACTGCCTGGCACTGTGCCCATGCTTGCCGGGCTTCCACAGGTCCGCCATCTGCTAGAGACTCTGCTGGCGACCACCAGGCCTCTGCAGGTCTTCCCCCAGCCAGGAATTCCTACAGCGACAATGCAGGCCTCCGCCTGGGACCCACAGGACCCCTGCAGGTCCACCCCTGGCCAATAAATCCCATGGCAAACATGCAGCCCCGCACCCAAGCCTGCAGGGCTTCCACAGCCCTGACTCCTGCCAGTAACTCCAACTGCAACAGCCAGGCCTCTGCAGGCCACCCTGGCTGTCCCTGAGCCCTGTGTTTGCCGGGCTTCCACAGGCCCGCTGTCTGCTACAGACTATGCGGGCAACTGCCAGGCCTCCGCAGGTCTTCCCTTGGCCAGGAACTCCCCTGGCTATTGCCTGGGCCTCTACCTGGCACCCACAGGGCCCACATAGGCCGGCCCCTGGCCAGGGACAGTCCCTGCAACTGTGTGGGCCTCCACCTAGCACCCACGGGGCCTCTGCGGGCCAGCCTTCTCCCAGGGACTTCACCGGCGACCGCCAGGCCTCCACAGGCCTGCCTCCAGCCAGGAACTCCCCCGGTGACCACCTGGCACTATATCCCACACTTTCCAGGCTTCTGTAGGTCTGCTTTCTGCCAGGGACTCCACCCGTGTCTGCCAGGCCCCCGGCAAGGGTTACAACCGGCGACTGCACGGGCCTCCACTTGGCACCCATGGGGCCTCCGCAGGCGAGCCTTCTTCCAGGGACCCCACCGACAAAGGCCAGGCCTCTCTGCAGGCCCACCACCGGCCAAAAATGTCCCAGACAACCGCACAGCCCTGCGCCCACCACTTGAAGGGTCAGATGCAAAGATGTAAAACAATCATGGGGCAGAATCAATGGAAAAACTCTGGCAATATGAATAATCAGAGTAGACCAACCCCTCCAAGTAACGACAGCACAAGTAAAGGCAGACACAGCACAAGATCTCCTGCATAGGCAAATGGCTGAGATGTCTGAAGTCAATTCAGAATTTGGATTGCAAATAAGATCAGTGGAATGGAGGAAAAGATGGAATTAGAATTCCAAGCAGTAATTCAAAAGGTGACCCAAAAGATGTCTCAATAATTCAATGAATTCAAAGACAAAATGACCAAAGATTTTGACACATTGAGACAAGAAGTTGCAGCCCTTCAAGATCTGAGAAATTCAGTAGAATCCTTTGGTAACAGAATGGAGAAAGCAGAAGAAAGGGAGAAAGCAGAAGAAAGGATTTCTGACATGGAAGACAACGCTTTCGAACACTCTCAAACCTCCAAAGAGCAAGAGAAATGGAAGGCAAAAACAGATCACTCTCTCAGAGAGCTCTCGGATAACTCGAAGAAAACCAATATTCACCTCATAGGGATCTCTGAAAGCAATGAAGCAGCTTCACAACACATAGAATCTCTTATTCATGAGATTATGAAGATAATGTTCCAGACATGCCAAGAGATTCTGAAATTCAGAGAGCAGACAGTTTTAGAACCCTAGTATGCCTCAACCCAAATAAGACATCCCCCAGGCATATCAGAATTAAGTTCACTAAAGTAAATAAGAAGGAGAAAATTTGGAAAGCAACCAGACACAAGAAACCAATAACCTACAAAGGAAAGAATATTAGAATAACTGCAGATCTCTCTGAACAAAACTTTCGAGTGAGAAGAGAATGGTCATTGACTTTTAATCTCCTAAAACAAAATAACTTTCAACCCAGGATCCTGTATCCAGCCAAACTGAGTTTCATTTATGATGGAGAAATTAAATACTTTAATGACATCCACATGTGGAAGAAATTTGCTATAACCAAACCAGCTCTCCAAGATACTCTCAAACCCTATCCTCAATAATGACCAGCATAATCCTCCAACGCAAAAGTAAACTCATCCAGAAACTTTTTGTCAAATTCCAACTTCCACAATGACAAAAGGATTAAAACTGTCCACTAGACTTTCTAAAGATTTATTAATATTTTCAATTAATGTGAATGGTTTAAATTGTCCTCTAAAGAGGCATAGATTGGCTGACTGGATACAAAAACTCGGGCCAGATATCTGGTGCATACAAGAATCTCATCTTACCTTAAAAGAAAAATTTAGACTCAAGGTGAAGGGATGGTCATCTATATTCCAGACAAATGGAAAACAGAAAAGAGCAGGTGTTGCAATTTTATTTGCAGATACAATAGGCTTTAAACAAACCAAAGTAAGGAAGGATAAAGATGGACATTTCATATTTGTTAAAGGTAATACTCAGTATGATGAGATTTCAATTATTAATATTTATGCACCCAACCAGAATGCACCTCAAGTTATAAGAAAAACTCTAATAGACATGAGTAACGTGATTTCCTCCAGCTCCATAGTAGCTGGAGGTTTTAATACTCCTTTAGCAGTGTTGGATAGATCCTCTAAGAAGAAGCTAAGTAAAGAAATGTTAGAATTAAACTTCACCATTCAACATCTGGATTTAATAGACATCTACAGAACATTTCATCCTAATAAAATTGAATACACATTCCTCTCATCAGCCCATGGAACATATTCCAAAATCAATCACATCTTAGGTCACAAGTCTAACCTGAGGAAATTTAAAAGAATTGAAATTATTCCTTGCATCTTCTCAGACCACCATGGAATAAAAGTTGAACTCAACAATAAAAGGAATCTGCAAACTCATACAAAAACATGGAAGCTAAATAACCTTATGCTGAAGGATAGATAGGTCATAGATGAGATTAAGAAGGAAATTACCACATTTTTGGAACAAAATGACAATGAAGACATGAATTATCAGAACCTCTCGGATATTGCAAAGGAAGTCCTAAGAGGGAAATTTATAGCACTGCAAGCCTTCCTCAAGAAAACAGAAATGGAAGAAGTTAACAACTTAATGGAACATCTCAAGCAACTGGAGAAGGAAGAACTTTCCAGCACCAAACCGAACAGAAGAAAAGAAATAACCAAAATTAGAGCAGAATTAAAAGAAATTGCAAACAAACGAATTATAGAACAATTCAATCAAAAAGTTTATTTTGGGGGAGGAGCCAAGATGGTGGTCTGTAGCCAGCTTTCTGTAGACGCTTCTGTCCAGAAGGAGAGTTAAAGGACAGAAATTTAGCGAGAAAGCCAACAGTTTGGAGCTGAGCCAAGGTACAAGGTCAAGGAACGCACATCAACTCTGCTAGAGCGACCTGTGACCCCAAGGATACAAATAAAAGGTACAAAGCACATCACCAAGCGGACAGGAGTCCCCTCCCCCAAGAGAACAGCTCACAGTATACGCCATACCTCCATACAAACAAGAGAGCAGAGTTCAGATGTCCTCCCACTCTACACCACGGGAGAGACCCTCTAAAAACTGGACCTCCTTCCCCTGTGCCATGGCACTCTCTTGCCAGGCAGAAAGCTGTATAAAACTTTATATATTCTCTACCTGCAAGTTGGAACTCCTGGCACTCCCCTCCACTCTCATCCTGAGGTTTGGAGACCTCTCCCCCACGGAGTCCAGATTCTTAAACACTATATCGAAGGGTGTGAACAGGGCATGGGTTGCCGCTGGTCTGTGCTGTTCTCCCAGCTCGGGAGTGGTGAGAGAGTGACCCGAAAAGTGGCTGGCCGAAAAGCTTTGCTAAATTTCGGCCACACCTGGCCCTCAGGGTATGACAGCTGAGACAAAGGGCTGAAGCTAAGGACTTAGTAGCAGCCCAGCGTCTCCTCCACAGGGCAGAAATTCTGCAAACTTGTTCTGTTCTATCAGCTTTT
>CAUYON010018653.1:0-18476 GCA_963573935.1 Arctocebus calabarensis
AGTTCACCCAGCACCATTTGTTAAATAGGGAGTCTTCTCCCCCCCGAATATTTGTGATAGGCTTGTTGAAGATCAAATGGCGATAAGTAGTGGGGTTCATCTCTTGGTTCTCTATTCTGTTCCATAAATCAACCACTATTCAAACCCCCATTTTAATCTTAAAGACTTCTTCTCTATAGTCAATATCATAATCCTTATCACCACCATAATATCATCAATAATACCTAGTGTTTACTTACTCTGTGCTAAGAACATTATATAAATTTTCTTGTTATTAAGTGTTTGATGCAAATAATTCTGGATGCCTTTATGGGTTTACATGGTAGGGGTGATCATGAAGCAAAATCCTTTGTGAACAGAACACAGAATATATACCAATCCTGGGTTAAAGGGAAGGGAAAGCAAAATGAAAAGTGGGAAACAAAAATAAATTTTCCCTAAAATTTTGCTTAAGATGAGAACTGTATGTATGTCTCACAACAGAATATGCCAAAGATGATTGTTATACTTTATTTTCAAGTGACTTCTTTTCATAGAATGCCTCAGGGGTAGTTATCAAAAAAATCTAGTAAACATTTAACAAGGGTAGACCACTTTCCTAAATGCTATGATTATTTGCTTTTTATTAGAAAAGTATAATCTTATATTATAGTCTGAAAGTTTGTGCCTGCTCCTAATTCATATGTTGAAATCCTCACCCTCCTGGAGATGGTATTGGTGCCTTTGGGAATTTATTAAGTCATGGGGTGGAGCTCTCATGAATAGGATTAATGGCCTTATAGCAGAGTCCTCTTCCTACCTTCACTATATGAGAACACAGCTTGAAAGCACCACAAATGAACCAGAAAATGGAACCTCATGAGACACAGAGTCTGCTTGATCTTGGACTTCCCTGTCTCCAGAACAATTGCGAGCAATAAATTTCTCTAGTTTGTGGTATTTTGTCATAGTAGCCAGAATAAAATAAGATATTTTCATTCAAGAAAACCTGGCAAGTGACAGAATGTAGTATCAATAGGTATACATTCAAAACATAATTTTTTAATATTTTTATTAAATTTTTAATTAAATCTTACTATTTTTAATTAACATTATATCACACACCATTTCCATGTTGCTAGTCTTTATAGTCATTATGTTAATTGTTGCATAGTGCTTTATAAGAATTTACCTGCTCTATTTTTAAAATTTATTTTATATCCATCTTACATATTATGTATGTTAAAATGCATACATTTGTACAAAATTTATTTTGAGATTAGAATTATTTTCTCTTTTTATTTTTAATTATTATTATTTTTTTTTTTTTTAGAGGCAGAGTCTCACTTTATCACTGTTGATACATTGCTGTGGTGTCACAGCTTACAGCAATTTCCAGCTCCTGGGCTGGGCCAATTCTCTTGCCTCAGCCTTCCGAGTAGCTGGGACTACAGGTGCCTGCCATAACACCCAGCTATTTTTTGTTGCAGTTTGGCTGGCGCTGAGTTTGAACTGCCACCCTTGGTTTATGGGGCTGGCACCCTACCCACTGAGTCATGGGGACTGCCCTATATTTTTAATTATTATAAGTACATAATAGTTGCAAATCTGTATAGGGTATATGGGATGTTGTGTTACAGGAATATAATGAGAATTAATTAAATCAGGGTAATTGGGGTATCCATAACCTCAGGCATTTATCATTTCTTTCTTTCACTCTTTTAGTTGTTTTGAAGTATACCCTAACCCACTGTTGATTGTAATCACTTTATTGTGCTATCAAATATTATTCACTCTATAACTAATTATATTTATCTTTACAGTATCCCTCTCACTTTATTCCTCCCTCTCACAACTCTTCCCAGCCTCTGGTAACCATAATTCTACTCTCTATGCCCATGAGGTCAATTGTTTTTAGTATTTAGTTCCTACATATGAGTAAGAGCAGTTGAGATTTGTCTTTGTGTGCTTTGTTCGTTTCACTTAACATAGTGTTCTCCCATCCACCTTGCTGCAAATGGCTGAACTTCATTCTTTTTTTGTGGCTATATATTATATTTCACTGTACAGATGTACTACAATTTCTTTATCTATTCATGCATTGATAGACACATGGGTTAATTCCATATTATTGCCCTTGTGAATAGTGCTGCAATAAACATGGGAGAGCAGATAGCTTTTCCATATACTGATTTCCTTTCTTTTCGATATATACTCAGAAGTGGGATTATTGGGTCATATGGTAGTTCTATTTTTATATTTTTGAGGCACTTCTATTTTGTTCTCCATAGTAGTTGCACTAATTTACAATCCAACCAATAGTGTGTATAAGGGTTCTCCACATCCTCGCCAGTATTCATGATTGCCTGTCTTTTTGATAAGAGCCATTTTAACTGGGGTAAAATGATATCTCATCATAATTTTGATTTGTATTTTTCTGATGACTAATGATAGTGAGATTTTTCTTTCATTTACCTATTGGCTACTTGTATGTCTTCTTTTGAGAAATGTCTATTCATACATATCCTTTGCCCATTTTTAAAATCAGATTGATTTCTTTCCTATTGAGTTCTTGAAGCTTCTTATGTATTTTAGTTATGCTGGTATTGAACTTGTGAGCTCAGACAATCCACTCACCTCGGCCTCCCTAAGTGCTAGGATTACAGGTGTGAGCCACCACTCAGAGATGTGGAAGTTTTTTTAGCATGATATAATCCCATTTGTGCAATTTTGCTTTGGGTACCTGTGCTTTGAGGGTATTACGCAAGAAGTTCTTACCCAGCCCAGCAACCTGAAGTGTTTCCCCAATATTTTCTTTTAATAGTTTCATAGTTTCAGGCCTTTGATTTGCCTTTAATTTATTTTTATTTCATTTCTGTATATGCCAGAGATAGGGGTCTAGTAGTTTCATTCTTCTGCATGTGGATATCCAGTTTTCCCAGCACCATTTATTGAAGAGACTATAAGCTAACCAAGATTCAAATAAACTCAATCAGACATGAAACAAAAGACAGTACAACTGATATCTCAGAAATACAAGAGCTCTTCTGAAAAGTAACACCTCTGTGCACATAAACTAGAAAATCTAGAGAAAATGGATAAATTTTTGTATACACATACCTCTTAAGTTTAAATCAGAAAGAAATAGAAATCCCAAAGAGACTAATAATGAGCAGCAAGATTGAAACAAAAATTTTGTAAAACCCCCAACAAGGAAAAGCTCAGGACCAGATAGATTCACAGCCAAATTCCATCAGACCTACAAAGAAGAACTGGTATCTGTACCACTGAAACTGTTCCAGGAGGGAACAGGAAGAAATACTCCCTAACATGTTCTATGAATCCAGTTATCACCCTGATAGCAAAACCAGGAAAAGAAAAAGAAAGAAAAGAAATTATAGATCAATATCCTTCATGAGTTAGAAAAAGAATTCTCTCTCTTCTTTTCATGGCTTACCTAGCCAAATGGTCTGTCAATTTTGTTAATCTCTGCAAAGAACCTACTTTTTGTTTCATTGATCTTTTTGAACTGTTTTTTGGGGGGGTTCGATTTCATTGAGTTATTCTCTGATCTTTATTATTTCTTGCCTTCTAGTTTTGCATTTGGTTAGTTCTTCTTTTTCTAATTCCCTGAGGTATGGCATTGTTCATAGGGGATATTGATCTGCAAAAATCCTCAACAAAATACCAGCAAATTGAATCCAATAGCACCTTGAAAACATAATTTAAGGCCAGGTGCAGTAGCTCATGTCTGTAATCCTAGCACTCTGGGATGCTGTGGTGGGTGGGTTGCTTGAGCTCAGGAGTACAAGACCAGCCTGAGCAAGAGTGAGACTATCTCAAGTAAAAAGAGAAAAAACTAGTCTGGTGTTGTGGTGGGCACCTGTAGTCCCAGCTACTCAGAATGTTGAGGCAAGAGGATCACTTGAACCCAAGAGTTTGAAAAAGGGCAACAGTGAGGGTGGCGCCTATAGCTCGAAGGAGTAGGGCACCAGCTCCACATGCTGGAGGTGGTGGGTTCGGGCCCAGCCCCCATCAAAAACTTCAAAAAAAGAAAGGGCAACAGTGAGACCCTGTCTCAAAAAAAAGAAAAAGGAAAAGAAAAAATAATTTTCCATGGCCAAGTAGGGTTTATCCCAAGGATTCAAGAATTGTTAGGCATAAACAAATCAATAAATGTCACACACTGCATAAACAGAATTAAACACAAAACCATATGATCACATAATAGATGCAGGGGGAAAAAAAGCATTTGATAAAATCCGGTTCACCTTCATGATAAACGTTTTTTTTTGTAGAGACAGAGTCTCACTTTATCACCTTCAGTAGAGTGCCCTACCGAGGGCACACAACTCACAACAACCTCTAGTTCCCGGGCTTAGGTGATTCTCTTGCCTCAGCCTCCCAAGTGGTTGGGACTATAGGTGCCCGCCACAATGCCCGGTTATTTTTGTTGTTGTTGTTGCAGTTTGGCCCCAGGTTTGAACCCACCACCCTCGGTATATGGGGCCGGCACCCTACTCACTGAGCCATGGGTGCCGCCCATGATAAAAGTTCTTGACAAACTAGGTATAGAATAAACATATCTCAACAAAGTGAAAGCCATATGTGACAAACACATAGCCATCATCATACTGAATGGGATAAAGTTAAAAGTATTTCCTCTAAGAACTGTAAAAGGATAATAAGAATGCCCACTTTTATCACTTCTATTCAACATAGTACTGGAAGTCCTGGCCAGAGCAATCAGGCAAGAGAAAGAAATAAAGGGCATTCAAATTGGAAAAGAAGAGGTCTCACTATCCCTGTTATCCCTGTTTGCTGATCATATGATCTTATATCTGGAAAACCAAAAAGACTCTCCAAAAGACTTCTAGAATTTATAAACAAATTTAGTAAAGTTTCACATTACAAAAATAATGTACCCAAATCAGGAGCATTTTTCTATACAGTAATAACAGCCAAGCTGAGAATCAAATCAAGAACTCAATTCCAGGCTCGGCGCCTGTGGCTCAGTGGGCTAAGGCGCCAGCCACATACACCTGAGCTGGCAGGTTCGAATCCAGCCCGGGCCTGCCAAACAACAATGACAGCTACAACCAAAAAATGGCCGGGCGTTGTGGTGGGTGCCTGTAGTCCCAGCTATTTGGGAGGTGGAGGCAAGAGACTCGCTTGAGCCCAGGAATTGGAGGTTGCTGTGAGCTGTAATGCCACAGCACTCTAGCCAGGGTGACAGCTTGAGGCTCTGTCTCAAAAAAAAAAGAACTCAATTCCATTTACAATAGCTGCAAAAAACACAAAATACTTAGGAATATACTTAACCAAGGAGGAGAAAGATCTCTGTAAGGAGAACTACAAAATACTGATAAAAGAACTTGTTGATAACACAAATAGGAAAACCTCCCATGCTCATGGACTGGAAGAATCAATATTGTTAAATTATCCATTCTTCCCAAAATGATTTACAGATTCAGTATAATTTCCATCAAAATAACACATCATTTTTTCACAGATTTAGAAAAACAATCCTAGATATCATATGGAATCAAAAAAGAACCTAAGTAGACAAAGTAATCCCAAGCAAAAAACAAATGAACAAAATATTACCTGACTTTAAATTATACTCCAAACCTATAGTTGTCAAAACAGCATGATACTGGTAGAAAAGTAGACACATAGATCTATGGAACAGAAGAGAGAACCCAGAAATAAAACCATACACCTGCACTTTGACAAAGTAGACAACAGCATACACTGGGGAAAAGATGCCCTTTTCAATAAACAGTGTTGGAAGAATTAGAGCTCTCCATGAAGAAGAATGAATCTGGATCCCCGTCTCTCACCATACACAAAAATTAACTGGAGGTGGATGAAAGAATTTGTACAAATTCTAGAAGAAAACTTAAGAAAAACTTCTGTGGACATTGATCTAGGCAAAGAATTTATGACCCCAAAATATAACTAAACAAAAATAAAAGGGACTTAATTAAGCTAAAAAGTTTCTGCACAGCAAAAGAAATAGTCAACACAGTAAACAGACAACCTATAAAATGGGATAAAATATTCACAAAATATACATCCAACAAAGGACTAACATCCAGAATCTATAAGGAACTTAAGGAAATTAGCAAGAAAACAAACAACCCCCATTGAAAAGTAGGCAAAACGCATACACAGACATTTTTCAAAAGAAGATATACAAATGACCATGAAGCATGAAGAAAACGTTCACCATCTATAATCATCAGAGAACTGAAAATTAAAACGACTCCTTTTTAGGAGAAAAAAGGAGAATGGCCGTTATTAAACAATCGAAAAACAATATATGTTGGTGTGGATGTGGTGAAAAGGGAATGCATTTCATGTTGTTGGAGGGAATGCAAATTAGTACAACCTATATGGAAAACAGTATAGAGAGTCCTCAAAGAACTAAAAGAAAAGAAGACCTATCATTCATTCAATCCAGCAATCCTTCTGCTAGGTATCAGTCCAAAGGAAAAGAAGTTATTAGATCAAAGAGCCATGCACTTATATGTTGGTGTCAGTACAATTCAAAGTTGTAAATATAAAGAATCAACCAAGTTCCCATTAACCTACGAGTGGATTTAAAAAATGGGGGGGTATATATATAAATATATATAATGTCTTTTTGCAGTAACTTGGGTAGAACTGAAAGCTATTATCCTAACCGAAATATCTCAGGGATGGATAAACAAGTACCAAATGTACTCACATGTAAGTGGGAACTAAGTGATGGATACATGTGGTCATACAGAGTGGAATAATAGATTTTGGACACTCAGAAGGGGATGAGGATTAGGGTTTAAAAACTACCTATCTGCTATAATGTATACTATTCCAGTGGTAGGTAAACTAAAAGTCCTGACTTCACCACTACACAATCCATCTATGATTCAAAAAATTACTTTTAGTGCCCCAAATCTATTGAAATAAAAAAATTCCACAAAGTATACACGTGAACCCCCCCACAAAAAATGAATGAAGCAGTTCTATATTGATATGGAAAGATCTCTTAGAGACAAAGTGGAGAAAAAGCTACTAGATAAACAGTCATATAGGATAACTTCATTTATTAAAAACAAGTAATTATATATGTTTTAAAATGTCTTTTAAAAATTTAATAAGGTTCACAGACCTGTGACTGAGATTGCTAGTTGTCCTACCAAATCCATTTTCCCCCCCTTCCATAGTAATAGAATAACCCATTTTAGCTGGCTACATTTCCTAGCCTCCCTTGCAATTAGAATCGGCCATTGGCAAAAAAGAAAAGCTTTGGACCAGATGGTTTCATACCAGAATTCTACCAAACCTTCAAGAGGAACTAGTGTCTGTATTGCATAACCTATCCCAAAATATAGAGAAGGAAGGAATACTCCCTAACACATTCTATGAATCAAATATCACTGTGATTCCAAAACCAGGAAGGGACCCAACAGAAAAGGATAACTATAGCCTAATATCATTAATGAACATTGATGCAAAAATATTTAATAAGATCCTAGCACCAGAATATAGCAACACATTAAAACAATTGTACATCATGATCAAGTGGGTTTAATCCTAGGATGCAAGGGTGGCTCAACACATGTAAATTCATAAATATAATTCACCACATAAATAAAATAAAAAACAAAGGCCATATGATCATCTCAATTGATGCAGAAAAGACTTTTGACAAAATCCAGCATCCTTTTCTGACAAGAACACTTAGAAAACAGACCGAGGTGGGACATTTCTTAAACTGATAGAGGCCATCTGCAACAAACCCACAATCAATATCTTATTGAATGGACCAAAACTAAAAGCATTTCCATTTAGAACTGGAACTAGACAAGGATGCCCACTATCACCACTGCTATTCAACATAATGCTAGAAGTCCTAGCCATTATAATCAGGCAAGAGAAGGACATAAAGGGTATCCAAATAGGGACAGAGGAAGTCAAACTCTCGCTCTTTGTGGATGACATGGTCTTATACCTGGAAACCCCAGAGACTCAACTACAAAGTTCTTAGAAGTGATCAAGAAATACAGTAACATCTCAGGATACAAAATGTACACAAATCGGCAGCCTTCATATATGCTAATAACCGTCAAGTTGAGAATAAAATCAAAGACACAATACCCTTTGTAGTAGTTCCAAAGAAAAAGAAATACCTGGGGATATATCTAACAAAGGATGTGACGGATCTCTATAAATAGAACTATGAAACACCGAGAAAAGAAAGAGCAGAAGACATTAACAAATGGAAGAACATACCATGCTTATGGCTGGGAAGAATCAACATTGTTAAAATGTCCATACTACTCAAAGCAATCTACAGATTTAATGCAATCCCAATCAAAGCACTGAAATCAGACTTTGATGAACTTGAACAAAATAATTTCATTTCATATGGAAATAGAAAAAACTCTGAATAGCCAATACAATTTTTCAAAATAAAAACAGATCTGGAGGCATCCTGTTACCGGACTTTGGGTTATACTGCAAGTCTATAGTGATCTAAACATCTTGGTACTGGCCCAAAAATAGAGATATAGATCTATGGAATAAAATAGAGAGTCTAGAGATGAACCCAGCGCATATTTCCATCTGATCTTTGATAACACAAACAAAAGCATGCACTGGGGAAAAGAATCACTATTTAATAAATGGTGCTGGGAGAACTGGTTAGCCACGTGTAGAAGACTGAAACTGGACCCATATACCTCTCACCATTGACAAAACTGACTCTCACTGGATATAAGAGTTAAACTTAAGATATGAAGCAATAAAAATTCTAGAAAAGAGTGTGGGGAAAACACTTGACAAAATTGGCCCAGGAAAAGATTTTATAAAGACCCTCCTGGCAACTCCAGCAACACCAAAAATAAATACATGAGACATGATCAAGCTAAAAAGCTTCTACACAGCTAAGGGCACCACAACTAAAGCAAACAGACAACCTTCGGAATGAAAGAAGATTTTTGCATGCTATGAATTTGACAAAGGGCTCATAATCTGAACTACAGAGAACTCAAATTAATCAACAAGAAAAGAGAAAACCCCATTTATAAGTGGGCAAGAGACTTGAACAAAAATGTCTCTGAAGTTGACAGATGAATGGCCAAAAAAACATGAAAAAAGAGCTCATCATCCCTAATCATTAGAGAAATGCAAATCAAAACTACCGAGATATCATCTCACCCCAGTGAGATTACCCCATATCAAAAAAGTCCTGAATCTGCAGATGCTGACATAGATGTAGAAAGAAGGCAACACTTTTGGACCTGCTGGTAGGGTTGGAAACTAATAAAACTTTTATGGAAAGAAATATGGAGAATTCTCAAAGAACTAAAAGTTGGTCTTCCATTTGATCCCATAATCCCATTAGTAGGTATCTACCCAGATGAACAAAAATCATTTTACTGCAAGGATAATTGCACCAGAATGTTTACTGCAGCTCAATTCACAATTGTCTGATGTGGAAGCAACCCAAGCGCCCATCAACTCATGAATGGATTACCAAATTGTGGTATGGCTTGGCGCCCATAGCTCAGCAGTTGGGGTGTTGGCCACATACACTGAGATAGGTGGGTTTGAAACTGGCCCAGGCCTGCTAAACAACAATGACAGTTACAACAAAAGAATAGCTGGGAATTGTGGTGGGCACCTGTAGTACCAGCTACTTGGGAGGCTGAGGCAAGAGAATTACTTAAGCCCAAGAGTTCAAGGTTGCTGTGAGCTATAATGCCATGGCCATGGCACTCTACTGAGGAGTGAGACTCCTTTAGTGAGACTCTGTCTGAAAAAAGGAAATGTGGTATATGTATACCCTAAAAACTATTCAGGCCAGGGTCGGCGCCTGTGACACATTGAGTTGGGTGCCAGCCCCATATACCAAAGGTGGCAGGTTCAAGCCTGGCCTGGGCCAAACTGCAAAAAACAGAAAAATAGCCAGGCGTTGTGGCAGGCACCCATAGTCCTAGCTACTCAGGAGGCTGAGGCAAGAGAATCGCCTAAGCCGAGGAGCTGGAGGTTGCTGTGAGCTGTGTGAGGCCATGGCACTCTACCGAGGGGCAAGAAAGTGAGACTCTGTCTCTACAAAAAAACAAAACAAAACAAACAAAAAAACCTATTCAGGCCATAAGAGAAGATAGAGACTTTACATCTTTTGTGTTTACGTGGATAGAGCTGAAACACATTCTTTTTACTAAAGTATCTCATGAATGGAAAAAAATGTCCAATGTACTCAATACAAATATGAAACCAATAGTTAAACAACTAAACACCCACATGAAAGAAAAAACACAAGTACAGTCTGGCAAGGGAGAGGAAGGAGGAAGGAGACGAGAGGGCGATTGGAGGGATCTCACCTAACGTGCACAATGTGAGGGTGTTCAGCACGCCCCTGGGTGAAGAGCTTAACTACAACTTGCACTTTACCTTAGAATTGAAAACAACGCAACCTAAACATTTGTACCCTCATATTAATCTGAAATTAAAAAAGAAAAAGAAAAGGAATTGGTTATGTGACTAAATTCTGGTCAATGAGGAATAAATACAAGCATTTGAGGCAATGCTGAGAATCTTCCTTAAGAAACGAGTGATACATTTTATTGACTAATTTTAATGGCCTAAATGGCAATTATTTATTTCTCATGGATCTGTGGGCACCTGGACCAGCTGTGTTCCACATGTTTTCACTCTGGGCTCCAGAAGGAAAGGGCAGTAGCTCACTAGAAGAAGCTCTTCTCACAATGACTGCAGGGCAGGAGGGCAAACAGAACTGTGAAGTTATCTTAAGACACGGGCTTGGAACTGAAACACAGTTATGTCCACCTACATGCTGCTGACCTAACCAAGTCACGTGGCCAAGCCCAAAGCCAAGGGACAGGAAAGTATCAATGATGAGGTTATGGCAAGGATGTGAATAGGGATAGTGCAGAAGGGCTGGAAATTAGGGTCTATAATACAGACTTTGCTTAAATATAGCACATTAATTGTCTATGAGGACACAGCCAGAAATTCAAACCTAAATCCATTGGATCCAAGCCTGTTTTTTTAAACTAACTGCTAAGCATGTTAGTATTTTTACTCTGTTAAATAACGGTAGAATAAATTATCCCTTATTACTCTACGTTTTAAATCTTTTTGCTATTATAGTGTATTTATTATTGCAAATGAATTTTAGAATCACTTTGCTAAATTCTCAGAACTCAAACAAGTACAAAAATGAACTAATAGCAAACTAAACTAACAGCAAGAAAATAAACTGGAAATAAGCTTATAAATTAACTTAGGAAGCGCTTACATCTTTAAAATGATTTGCTTCCTCTGAAAGGAATATGGTATGTCTATCACAATCAATTTGACTTATATGAGACTATCTTGTTAGTATTATTCACAATCTTTTTGGATCTCTTAGATATTCAGTCATTTTACCTATAAATATTAATAATCTTGTCACTTTCTAACATTTACAATTCTGATTTCTTTCTTCTTCTGCCTTCTTGTGTCAGATAACATTTCCAACAGAAAATTATTGGAGATTTTCTTCTCAAAAATTATTATGACGGTTTAAAAGATGTTTTTTGAATCATAGTAAAGTGTCTTCTTTTATACTTTTTAAAGAGGGTTTTTTCCTTAAATACATTTGTATTTAATTTATCAGATGTCATTCAACAATCATTAAGTGATTTTTTTTCTTGTTGTCCTTAAGGCATCCTACTACCTTTCCTAGTATTAAAACACTTTTAGATTTCCCCAGAAATCTAAAATACTACTTGGTCACTATGGATTATTATTTTAGTGTATAGTTAGAATTGCTACTACTTAAAATTCTCAAATTTGTATAAAACCTAGATGTCAATGGGTATTTTCAAAGGCTTTAAAAAACCAGAAAATATTGTTTTGAATGCTCACTACATGGTTTGTGGAAGTAAAACCCTCCTTATAATGTCTACAACCCCCCAGAGAGGTTTATACTCCCATGTCCTCCTCAAACGCCAAGTTCCTGCTTTCACCCAGTTGCGGCAGCTGATGGATGAAATTGTCATACTGTTTTTCTTGCTCCTCCTTTTCTGCACAGTTATTCCACAAGTGGAACTCAGACTTTTTCTTAGATTTCCATCAAAAACACAGTATACTTAGCTAAAGTAGAAACAATGTAAAATCCAAGTTACCACGTAAAAAATGCAGGACTGAAAAGTCCTTACCATTTTTGCACTGCTAGTCTACTGCTTCATTGCTTAGAGTTCTGCTTCCTCCATTTTATTTCACTGGCTAATTTGCCTTCCACCAGAAAAAAAGGGAACTTTATCACTTTCTTGTTTTTTGGTTTTTTTTTGAGACAGACTCTTGCTAACATTAACCCTGGGTAGAATGGTACAATGATGACATCATAACTTACTATACCTTCCAAATCCTGAGCCCAAGCAATCCTTCTGCCTCAGCCTCCCAAGTAGCTGGAGCTACAGGTATACACCAGAACATCCAAATAATTTTTCTGTTTTTAGTAGAGATGGGATTTTTACTCTTGCTCAGGCTGATCTTGAACTCCTGAACTCAAGCTATCCTCCTGCTTTTGCCTTCCAGAATGCTGAGATTACCAGTTTGAGCCATTGTGCCCAGTCTACCACTTTTCTTATACAGAGAAATTTAACTCTCTTTAGTTTACACCCCTAAATTCAAACTTTGGTATCATATTTTGTATCTACTTTAACCCATTCAGGTACTCGGCAAAAAATAAATGCATAATCATTTTATATACGTTAGTAAGAGTTGCCCTAGTAACTACTCAAAAACAATCTCAAATCTTCCCAAACCATTTGAAATCTCTATACAGAAAAAAATCTCTATCAGCACTTATTTCTTGCTCAGGGAACTTGTCAGTGGCTATAATTCTGTTTCACGGGTCTTCTCATTCTGGGAACCAGATTGTTAGAAACATGCCGTTCTCACAACAAAAGGAAAGGCAAAGGAGTGGACAGAAACGCACAATGCCTCATAAAGCATCTGCTTAGAACAGACACACTGTCGCTTCCTTTCATCTTTCATTGACCCAAGTTACATGGCTATCCCATATGAGGAGGGAAAGCAAACTTCATCTTTCCTTTTATAGGGAAGAGGCCAGGTTGAAATTAACATAACTTATTACAATGTAAAAAGACTCATCCTCCTTATAATTGATTTTAGCAGCAACTTTATCCCCTTTCTTATACTATAGTCATGATGAAGATATGTGATAAGTAGTGATTCTAAGGGAAAAGAGCTGTGAGTATGGGACAGTGCATATGGGAAATCTAGAGAGCCAGCCCACATGACCTCAACTACCCTAATCGCCACAATGATTCTGATTTGTCTCTGGGGTAGATATATATAATTTACAAAGGATCCTCAAGTGATATTGATACTTTCTATTCTTAACCCTTTTGAGAATTACTGGGAAATGGTTTTGGGGGGGATGTTCTTGTCACATGTTGCTCCACAATTTCTGGCACCTTAAATACACCATAGGTCTTCCAACTCGCTATACCACAGTGTGAACATAAAGTGGCAGTACCCAACCTTTTTGGCACCAGTGACTGGCTTCATGGAAAACAATTTTTCCTTGAATTGGGCAGGAGTGGAAGGGAGGGAGATGGGGCACGAGGCAGAGCTCAGGCAGTGTGCTGTGTGGCCCAGTTCCTAACAGGCCATAGGCTGGTGCTGGTCCATGGCTCAGGACTTGGGGACTACAGACATAAAGAACAAGAACAGGCAATTACATCTGCCAGATGTAAAAAATTAAAAATTACATATTTAGCCAGAACTGTCCTTTCCTGAGAGAAGACTTTGACACTGCAATGGTTGCAGGGATTTGCTACTTTAAATAAACAAACTATTGGTGGAATCTTTGTGGGAATGTATTTGAAAGCACTTGACCAAGAAGAGTGAAACTTAATTTTAGATTGGGCTGAATTTGTGAATATGGATGCACTTAGCAGATGTGCTGCATCCAAAGTGCTGGCTCTAGCAGCTGGGCGTTTAAATGGATGAGGTGAATCAGGCTCCAAACTGGCCCTCATTAAAGGAAGTGGGGATGCCAAAAATCTATTGGCATGTGTGTAGGGAAGAAATTAAAGCTCCTTGAGATAGGAATGCTGGAACAGATCCATGGTCAGTGTTCCACTTGCATACCCATAATTGCTGTCCCTGAGAAGGACTAGAATGACTATCTCTTCTTGCTCTCTTGAAGGAAATTCCAGAATGTGTAAGAAAAAGGGAACTGCATTACTTATTTTCCAAATGTTGGAAATTGCTGGTGGGAAATGCTGAAATTGAAATGTGCTCTCTAGTTTTAATTTGGGTGGGAGAATCTTGAGGTTATAGAAATAAGATAGCCTCTCAATGATCATAGGCAAGTGTGCATGATTACAACAATAGGCTGGAAGACCAGCTTAGTACTCAAAATGATCTCACCTTCAGAGATTTCTATGTCTATTTGAACACAAGTTCCTACTAAAGTCTTACTTAATTTATATAAAACACCCCTGGTGTGTCCTGAGGAGAGACAATAGAGATTCATGATCTGTAATCCAATTTCCAGACCTGAATTCACAAATTCACAGCATCTTGCTTGAATGGGAGACTAGGTACCATGCTATAAGGACAAAGGTTCATTCTCTGTGTATTACTCCTAGATATTCCTAAGGCCATTGAATAAGATAACTATATACTAGGATACAGAATAATTTTGGAAACGCTTAGATACTTTCTCTGAGCTAATAGCAATTTGTGGCACACAGAAATCCACCAAGAATGAGGATATACCTGGGTCACTTTGACAGGGTCATACTTTAAATTCATTCATTCTATGATTTTTTTTTTTTTTTCAGTTCGTGGATAAAACATTCTCAACAACTGGCAAAAATCCCCAGATTTTTTCTCTGCCTGTGAAGAATTATTGTGATAGGAAGAACCAAATGAAAGACCCTGGAGTTCCCTCTCTCTATTAAAAATAGTAAATCAAAGGCAGTGCTATATCCCTGGGACAATTTCAGACATTAATACCACAGTTTGTGGCCTACACAACAGATGTTTTTACTTGCTAAACAACATGCCTTTTTTATTTTAAACTTATAAAACAACCATGGACACTGAACTTTCCAATATGTGAGAGCAAATCTTAATTAGACTAAGCCTAAATCTAAAGATTTCCACTCTTCTTGAATTAATTGGTTCAGGTATAGGAATACAAAGTCTTTCTGGCCAATGAGATAAGAAGAAATCCTTCTAGGGTGCTTACCGTATCTCAATATAGTCTTAAAGAACGACAACGGATTATTGCTAGCATGATCAGATTGTGGTTCCAATTGCAGCTGCTATGTTAGATGTGTATTGAGCAAAATCCTTTAGCCTCAGCCAGCTGGTATATAGACATGGAGCTAGGACATATTCTTTTCTACTTTCTAATAAGTAGAGTACACCAGAGGCACTTTGTTTTCACCTGACAAGGACCAACAACAGTTGGAGCAGAACATCCCAAGGCCATGACTTGAGATTACCAATCATGTCATTAGTTCCTTCTTGTCCTTTTTCTTTCTTTTTTTGAGATAGAGCCTCACTCTTTTGCCCCAGGTAGAATGCAATGGTGGCATCACAGCTCACTACAACCTCAAATTCCTGGGCTCATGCAATCTTCAGCCTCCTGAGTAGCTGAGACTATAGGCATGTGCAACCACTCCTAGCTAATTTTTTTATTTTTAATGGAGATGGGGCTTGGTTTTGCTCAGGCTGGTCTTGAACTCCTGAGCTCAAGCAATCCTTCTGCCTTGGCCACCCAGAATTCTAGAATTATAGGTGTAAGCCATCAAGCCCAGCCTGATTCTTATCCTTTCTGAGACTTGATTCTACAGTTTTTTTTTTTTTAGTTTATTTATTTTGGATTAACATAAGATTAGGATCCCTTGGATGTATCTGTAATCATAGTTGAGCCCTTCGCCTAGGAGATGGGCCCTATACACCTACATTGCACCTGATAGGAGGGAGCCCAATGAACCATATCCCCCACATTCCCTTCCCAAATTTATTTGTGTTTTTCTCTTGTGTGGGCCTATGGTTGTTAATCAACTAGTTTAAAATTAGTATCAAGTACATGGTATTGGCTATTTCTAGAGCTGAATTCACAAATTCACAGCATCTTGCTTTTCCATTCTTGAGATACTTTGCTAAGGAGAATGTTCTTTGACACCACCAAGGTAAACACAAAAGATGTAAATTCTTCATCTTTTTTTATAGATGAATAGGCATACATATACCACAATTTATTAATCTATTCATGGGTTGATGGGCAGTTGGGTTGATTCCACAACTTGGTAATTGTGAATTGAGCTGTGATAAACATTCTAGTGCATATGTCCTTGTAGTAGAATGATTTTTTTTCTTCTGGGTGGATACCTAGTAATGGGATTGCTGGATAAAACTGGAAGGTCTACTTTTAGTTTTTTTGAGGATTCTGCATATTTCTTTCCAAAGAGGCGGTATTAGTTTGCACCTGAAAGTGTGAAAGTGTTCCCTTCTCTCCACACTCATGCCAGCAGCTGCAGCTTTGGGGCTTTGTGATGCGGGCTATTCTCACTGGGGTTAGGTGATATTGCAGGGTGGTTTTGATTTGCATTTCTCTGATGATTAGGGATGATGACTATTTTTTTCATATGTTTTTGGCCATTCGTCTGTCTGGGAGATGAAGCTAGCAGAAGGTTCTGATCATGTCTCTTTCCCAATGGTTATTGGAATCATTTGCTCTTTTCTTGTTGATTTGCTTGAGTTCTTTGTTGATTCTTTTAGCCCTTTCTCAGATTCATAACATGTGAGTATCTTCTTCCATTCAGAAGGCTGTCTATTTGCTTTGTCGATTGTGTCCTTAGCTGTACAGAAGCTTGATCAAGTTCCATTTATTTATTTTTGTTGTTGCTGCAATTGCCAATGAGATCTTCTTCATAAAATCTTCCCTCAGTCCAATACTGATAAGAGTTTTTCCCATACTTTCTTCTAGAGCTTTTATTGTTTCATGTCTTAAATTTAAATCTTTTCTCCACCATGAGTTAATTTTTTTCCCACACCAAAACAGTACTTTATTTTGTAAATTTTGACCCATTCTTACTACCATGTTATTATTTCTCAGCTGTCAAGTGTATAAGGTGAAGAAAAATTTTAAGATTGAGGCTGTACCTGGAAAATAAATTTCTTCTTCTTCTTCTTCTTCTTTTTTTTTTTTTAGAGACAGAGTCTCACTTTATTGCCTACTTTATTGGTAGAGTGCTGTGGCATCACAGCTCACAGCAACCTCCAACTCCTGGACTTAGGCAACTCTCTTCTCTCCGCCTCCCAAGTAGGTACTACAGGGGCCTGCCACAACACCCAGCTATTTTGTTGTTGTTGTTGTTGCAGTTTGGCCGGGGTTGGGTTTGAACCCATCACCCACAGTATATGGGGCTGGTGCCCTACCCATGGAGCCACAGGTGCCACCCAAAAATAAACTTCTTAAACTCCACATACACATTTCAAAACTGCTGGATTCTAAGTCCATCTATGAACTCCAAGCCTGCCAGCATTATGTGCAATGCATTAAAGCTACACTATCCAAATAGCTTACTAATTCTGCATAAATCAGGTGAAGCAATATGTCAACCTATAGCAGATTGCGCACTTTAACTGAACATGGCAAAATATTCACTCTTTTGAACTTTAAATCATTTGATGTCAAACAATGAAGCAAATCCCAACAGTATATACAAAAAATAGCTTTGCATTTACCAAAGATTGTTTCCCATACTAATGAATCCAGGCAGCTAACTCAATGGTTTATAGAACTTTATTGAAGAAAAATAAATCAATTACTAGCAGAGCTATTAGTAGATCACTCACCCATTGACAGCTTACATCATTTATTCAGTGTTATACTTATTAAACAGTGTATTGGAAGATAGATTAACTAATAGCTCCAAGCCTCCTAACAATTTAAATGAAAATTACAAAGTGTTTGAGACCCCTACTTGGAATGCAAAGGATGTTTGACTTCCAATTTCCATTCTCTGTAGGATAAAAACCAGTCATTCCTTTATTGACATACATAAAATACATCACATTTTCTATTCTGCTGATGCTATAAATTCAATACCAATTCTCCAGCCACATCAGTTATGAGCATAAAGTATATCGTGTAACCTCAAATCCCTCACAGTGGAAGGCTTAAACAAGAATGGATGCTGCCTGAATAGTGCTGCTTCCTTTGATGTGACAACTGAGCATCCATCTCCCTCCCCCTCAGGTGATTTCTTCAGCATGTTAGAGCAGTGAGGAATGGTTTTAGTCTCATAACCAAATTAGAGTGAAGACATTGACCATTTAATACACATGCTCCATTTTGTAAAAAATTCTGAGTCTTATGTAACTGTTCTCTTGTAACTACTTTACAGTTTCTAAAAGCAGTTATTGTCCAAAGCAGGAAGAAC
>CAUYON010018654.1:0-16230 GCA_963573935.1 Arctocebus calabarensis
CCACTATGGCTTTTGTAATACAGCCTAAAACCTGTTATGGTGATGCCCCTGGCTTTGTTTTTATTACTAAGAACTGCCTTAGCTATATGGGTTTTTTTTCTGATTCCATACAAAGAACAGAATCCTTTTTTCCAGGTCTTGAAAGTAGGATGTTGGTATTTTAATAGGGATGGTGTTGAATCAGTAAATTGCTTTGGGAAGTATAGACATTTTAACAATGTCGATTCTTCCCAGCCATGAGGATGGTATGTTCTTCCATTTGTTAAAGTCCTCTGCTATTTCCTTTCTTAGGGTTTCATAATTTTCTTTATAGAGGTCCTTCACCTCTTTTGTTAGGTATATTCCTAAGTATTTAATTTTCTTTGGGGCTATGGTGAAGGGAGTTGTGTCCTTAATTAACCTCTCATCTTGACTGTTGTTGGCATATATAAAGGCAACTGACTTGAGGACATTGATTTTATATCTTGAGACATTACTGTATTTTCTTTTATTACTTCCAAGAGTTTTATAGTTGAGTCTTTGGGGTTTTATAAGTATAAGGTCATATCATCAGAAAAAGGAAGAGTTTGACCTCCTCTGCACCCATCTGGATGCCCTTTATTTTCTTGTCTTGTCTAACTGTATTGGCTAGAACTTCCAGCACTATGTTGAATATCAATGGTGATAGAGGACAACCTTGTCTGGTTCCGGTTCTAAGAGGATAAGCTTTTAGTTTTACTCCATTCAGTAAAATATTAGCTGTGAGTTTGTCATAGATAGCCTCGATCAATCAGTTTGAGAAACGTGCCACCTATGCCTTTACTCCTCAGTGTTCTATTTAGAAAAGGATGCTGAATTTTATCAAATGCTTTTTCTGCATCTATTGAGAGGATCATATAGTCCTTGGTTTTACTTCTATTGATACAGTGAATAACGTTTATGGACTTTTGAATATTAAACCAACCCTGCATCCCTGGGATTAAATGTACTTGATCATGATGCATGGCTACATTCGAAAAACAGAAAGAGAGTGTATCAACAAACTCACAAGCCATCTGATGGAATTGGAAAAAGAAGAACAATCTAAGCCTAAACTCAGCAGAAGAAAAGAAATATCCAAAATTAAATCAGAGATCAATGAAATTGAAAACAAAAGAATCATTCAGAAAATGAATGAAACAAGGAGTTGGTTTTTTGAAAAAATAAACAAAATAGATAAGCCTTTGGCCAGACTAACTAGAAATAAAAAGGTAAAATCTCTCGTAACCTCCCTCAGAAATGATAAAGGGAAAATAACAACTTATGCCACAGAAATACAAGAGATTATCTCTGAATACTATCAGAAACTTTATGCCCATAAATTTGACAATGTGAAGGAAATGGATCAATATTTGGAATCACACCCTCTCCCTAGCCTTAGCCCAGATGAAATAGATCTCCTGAACAGATCAATGTCAAGCACTGAGATCAAAGAAACAATAAAAAATCTCCCAATAAAAAATGCCCTGGTCTGGATGCCTTCAGACCAGAATTTTATCAGATTTTCAAAGAAGAGCTTATTCCTATACTACAGAAATTATTCCAAAAAATTTAGGAGGAAGGAACCTTCCCCAATATGATCTATGATGCAAATATCACCCTGATACCAAAACCAGGTAAAGACCCAACTAAAAAGGAGAATTTCAGACCAATTTCACTAATGAATATAGATGCAAAAATTCTCAACAAAATCCTGGTCAATAGATTACAGCTTATCATCAAAAAAGTCATTCATCAAGATCCAGTAGGTTTTACCCCAGAGATGCAGGGTTGGTTTAATATTGTTATATTTTATTGAATCATTAACTATTTACAGTAATGCATTTATGGGGTACAATGTGTTGATTTTATATACAATCTGGAATGCTTACATCAAAGTGGTTAACAGCCTTCACATCTCTTACTTAATTGCGTTAAGACATTTATAATCTACCCATAGTGGATCTGATGTGTACATTTGTATTATGCACGAAAGTGAGGTCCCACCCATTACCCTCCCTCTACCTGGCCTCCCTCCTCCCCTCCCCTCAGGCTGCTCTTCCCTCCTTCATTCTGAGCTATTGTTGTGTTTTATCATTCATAAGAAAGTGTAGGTGATTGTATATTGGTTTCATAATAGTACTGAGTACATTGGATACTTTTTCTTGCAATCTTGAAATAATTTAGTAAGAAGAGTATATTCCAGCTCCATCCATGTAAACATAACAGAGGTAAAGTCTCATCTTTTTATGGCTGCATAATATTCCATAGTATACATATAACACAATTTGTTAATCCATTCATGAGTCAATGGGCACTTGGGCTGCTTCCATGACTTGGCAATTATGAATTGGGCTGCAATAAACATTCTGGGGCAAATATCTTTGTTGTAAAATGATTTTTGGTCATCTGAATATATACCTAGTAGAGGAATTGCACTATCAAATGGTAAGTCTACTTTTAGTTCCCTAAGTGTTCTCCAAACTTCTTTCCAAAAGGAATGTATTAGTTTGCATTCCCACCAGCAGTGCAGAAGTGTTCCCTTCTCTGTGCATCCACGCCAACATCTGTACTTTTGGGATTTTGTTATGTGGGCTACTCTTACTGGAGTTAGATGATATTTCAAAGTGGTTTCGATTTGCATTTCTCTGATGATTAAAGATAATGAGCATTTGTTCATGTGTTTGTAGACTGTGCGTCTATCTTCTTCAGAGCAGCTTCTGTTCAAGTCTCTTACCTACAATGAAATGGTATCACTTGTTCTTTTCTTATTAATTAGTTTGAGTTCTCTGTGAATTCTAGTAATCAAACCTTTGTCAGAAACAACCCATAAATATCTTCTCCCATTCTAAGGGCTGTCTTCTTGCTTTACTTACTATGTTCTTGGCTGTGCAAAAGCTTTTTAGTTTGATCAGATCCCAGTTATATATATATATATATATATATATTTTTTTTTTTTTTTATTTACAGAGGAAAGTTTTTTACTTCCAGAATTATTTTTTTATTAAATCATAACTGTGTACATTAATGCATTTATAAGGTACAATGTGCTTAAATTTTATATACAATTTGGAATGCTTATGTCAAACTGGTTAACACTTCACTTACTTATTTGTTGTGTTGCAAGGATATATTTCAGAGAGGAAAGTCTTAAGGGAGAAAGTTGGATTTGAACTCTGCTTTAAGGGAATTTTTTTTTTTTTTTTTTGGTGGGGGGAAGCTATCCAGTCTGTGTCATGACTAAGCAAAAATACTTTATTTGGGGATGGAAAGGTAAGTTTTTTTGAGTAGAGTAGAGGAATTATTTAAAGGAGTAGTCATAAATATTATTGACTCCTTTAGATGGAAAGAATGCAGTTGAATATAATTCCATTTTTGAGGACCTATCAGAGTAAGGTAGAACATGGACTTTTTCTGGAAAGTGAAGTGAAAGCTTAAAAGTGCTATTAGAAGATGCATTTGTCAGGAATAGCAATTGGGAGGCATAGCAGTGAGCAGGGGAGAAGGATGTGAGCATTAACTGGGCTGAAAGTAAAAGATGAGAGGAAAACAAAATGTTGAAATAATTAGATGTGAGACTCAACAGGCCTTGGGACTAATAAAAGAAAGAGAAGTCAAAATGTAGAAAGTAAAATGAATTTTTAGGCAAAAGGCTTATAATTCATAGACAGTGCTAGTTGACCCTATTTTGAGAAAGGAATAAAAATATGACTGAGATTTTATATGAACATTGTATTATTTTTAATAATAATATTAAAAATATTTAATATTTGTATGCGTTTTAGTGCTCCCCCTCCTTCACTTTTTTTATGCGTTCACAATTTTTTATGCGTTTTAGTGGTTCCCCTCCTTCACTTTCAATTTTTGTTTGTTTCTTTATCCTATTCAGCCTAACTAGATCTACAAAATAGGTAGACTCCCTCCTGAATCTCTTATTGGGTTGAAGAAACCAACTACCAATCACTTCATTAAAAAACCAAGAAAGATTATAGTAAATACTACAGAAGAAGCTCACTTGAAATAGTAGAGTTAGCCAGAGCAGGGAGTAAGAAATATTTCAAAGAGGCTGATTCAAGAATCCCCTGCGGAGGTGTGACATTTAAGCTCAAACCAGACAGTTGAAAAGAAATCATCCGTGTAACGGAAAGTGGAAACTTGAATTCAGGAAGAGGGCGCAGCAAAGGCAAAAATCCTGGGTAGGACAGATGTTGTCACGTTCAAGGAATACAGATGAGGACATGTAGCATAGCCTGGAGGGCTGTAGGAAGGGGAGCTAGAGGAGGAAATGAAGTCACCAAGACAAGAGGGAGCCAGAATGCGTAGGCTCCACAGGCCTCGGTCAGGTTCTAGATTCAGCATGTAGTCATTGAAAGATCTAAGCAGAAAACAGACATGATGTGACATTGGCTGCTCTTCAGATGGCAAAAATGGAAGCAGGAAGACCAGCGAGAGGTGTGGTATAATACAAAAACATAACCTGTTTTTTGTCCCAGCTTCCAAGCATAGAGTTTCTAACTCTTGGAATTTTCCGAGTGATGGGAATGCTGTTTGTTATTCGTAACAAGCCCCTTTCAACTCTTCCTGCATTTTTGCTAATAAGGAGACTAATCGTGGGCCCTAGGACCTTTGGAATGGAGGCTGATAACCAAAGAAACTAACCACATTATTTGGGGAGGTGGAACTTTCAGCTCCACTTCCAGGCCTTCAGGGAGGGGAGAGTGACTAGAGGTTGAGTTTGATCCTCAATGCCCAATGATTAAATTAGTGGCTCAGAGAGCTTCTGCCCTGGTGACTCCAGGTGGTGGGAGGGCGTGGAACACCTTGGAAACTCCACCCTCTCACTTCAGTGAGACCCAGCTCTTAACCCATTTGGACCCCCATAGAATTGAACTGAATTGTTGAGAGACCCAGTTGATCTCAGAGACTCAGAGAATTGGGTGGAGGAACAACGTAACAATGCCTTATGAGAAAAGATGTTGACTTGAACTAAAGAGGTAGCAGGGTGGAAAGTGGCCAGATGTATGATTAAACAGATCCCGGTAATATATTTTTGGTGTTGCTTCATTTGCCTGGAAAGTCCTCCTCATTAAATATTCTCCCAGTCCAATTTCTTCAAGTGTTTCCCTGTGCTCTCTACAAGTATCTTTATAGTTTCATGTATTAAGTTTAAATCTTTTATCCAGTGAGAATCAATTTTCAGTAATGGTGAAAGGTGTGGGTCCAATTTCAGCCTCTGCAAGTCACCAGCCAATTTGCCCAGCAACATTTGTTAAATAGGGAATCTTTCCTCAATTTATGTTTCTGATAAGCTTATCAAAGATCAAATGATGATACGTGGAAGGGTTCATCTCTTGGTTCTCTATTCTTTCCATACATCTACCTCTCTAAAACCTCAAATAGCCAAGACATTATTCAGAAATAAAAAAACAAATCAGGAAAAATGACACTACCAGACTTCAGACTATACCTTAAATCTATAATGATCTAAATGTATTTTTAAAGTACCAAACAACCTCACTGGAGAGAGTGCAGACAAAGATTCTAAACTAATCCTTTTGGAAATGAGTGGAATCTATTTAAAACAAAAGGTGAAAGTAATTGTTCATAGCACTATTCTCTAGTCAGTAAAGTGATTTCTCATCAACATGTGTATTAGCAATTCTGAAACTTTTAAACACAGATACTGCAATTGAATGATTAAGTAAATAGGCAGCAGATGATAGGAGCTAAGAAGTTTAGAATGATCCCCCTGGTAGTGTGTTACAATTAAAGAGGCTACCTTGGGCAGTGCCTGTGGCTCAGTGAGCAGGGCACCGGGCCCATATACCGAGGGTGGCAGGTTCAAACCCGGCCCTGGCCGAACTGCATCAAAAATTAGCCAGGCACTGTGGCGGGCGCCTGAGAGAAGCTGAGGCAAGAGAATCACCTAAGCCCAAGAGCTGGAGGTTGCTGTGAGCTGTGACTCCACTGCACTCTACCGAGGGTGATAAAGTGAGACTCTATCTCCACACACACAAAAAAAACCCTACCCCCCCAAAAAAAAGATGCTACCAAACTCATATTTATTTTAATATAGATACAGAGGGATATGGATATAAATATATTTGTACATATTAGGACATAGGTTAGTGAACATGCACACATCTACTTGCTTTGTTCATTCAGAGGCCACCAAAGCACAATAGCCCAGTTGTAATGAGCATACCCAGTACACGAATCTTGGTTTTTTGTTTTTATTTTTATTGGTTCAGGTGCATTGTAGGTACAAAGAATTGGGTTACGGTGTTTGCATTTGTTAGACAAAGTCTCTCTTATAATTGTGTCCCTCCCCCAAGAGGTGTGCCATACACAGTGACCCCCCCATCTTCCTCCCTCCTTCCCCTTCCTGCTCCGTCATTCCCCTATCCCCCACCTTAAATTGATTTGAGTTTTTCTCTCATAGGGCTATATATTAGATCATCTATGATATTGCATTACAACCCAAATTATAAATGAAATATCTACGTTTAAATATTGATATAAAATATAATCTAATAAATAAATATATAGGGAAATAGACAAATGCTGGAACAGAATTCCAAGTAATTAGGTAATTTCTCCACCCTTAAGGAGATGAAGTATTACTCCCCACTCTTTTTTTTTTTTTTTGTGGAGACAGAGTCTCACTCTATCGCCCTCAGTAGAGTGCTGTGGAGTCACAGCTCACAGCCAACTCCAGCTCTTGGGCTTAAGTGATGATTCTCTTGCCTCAGCCTCTGCAGCCCTCAGTATATGGGGTCGGTGCCCTACTCGCTGAGCCACAGGCGCTGCCCTACTCCCCACTCTTAACAATGGGTTTGTGCATCGTAACTTTATTCCAAAGAGAAAAGTTCGGCAAAAGAAAAAGGAATAACTTTACAATAGAGAAACTTGGAAAACGGTACCTAAGCCATGTGCTCAAAATTAATGTTAACAAGTGATAAATCAACTTGATAGTTTGAAAAAGAAAATTGATAGTTTGCACCTTGAATATGATATGATGAGACTGGTAATGCACCTCTGTGGCCTTCCCCCCAAATAATAACCATGTTCTAATCATTAGGAAAACATCAAGCAAGTCCTATCGAAGGAACATTCTACAAAATGCATAACCAATAATCTTCAAAATTAAGAGAAGCTTAAGGAGATGTGTTAATTAAGTGTAATGTGGTATCTTAGATGCAATTTTGGAACAGAAAAAGGACATTAGGGAACAACTCAAGAAATCTGAATAAAGCATGGACTTGAGTTAGTAATAATAATGTATCAGTATCAGTTCATTAGTTGTGACAAAAGTACCACTAATTAAAGCTGTTAACAGGGGAGAGTAAGTAAAGAGAACCTTCTCTACTCTCTTTAGAATAATTCTGTAAATCTAAATGCACAGCCCTTTCCAATTTTATGCCAAAAGACAAGCCCCATAATCCTTCCAAAATAGTTTTTCAAGCAAATTTTTTATCCATAAAAACAAAAGTGATGTTTGGCATTTGCTGTCAGATTAAATTTTACATTGCTTTTAATCTTTATTTCATGTAGAAGAAATACATTGCAGGTTTTAGAATAAAACTCACTTTGATGGGTAAATGACTTTCATGCTGTATATTTTCGCACATTAATAGCATCATTTGCATGCCAAGGAAATAAAATTTTTATTCTTCTGTGGCCACCAAGGATTAATTTAATGAATTAGATGGAATTTGAATTGTCTTCTGAGAGAGAGAAGGTTAAAAGGTAGCATTTGCTAAATATTTAAAACCTTTAACCTTTGTGGTATAGATAGCCGTGGTGTTTATAGGGACATAAAGCATAGTTGTATCTTGCTTAGAAATTTTTCTTTTTTAAGTTCAGAGATAATGTATATGATTCTCTAAATCAACACACAGTATTTATAAATAATGTTATAATTCTGCCATGGAAGAATTTCTAAAGATGCTTATCAAATTTCCTGATTTTTTTTTTTTTTTGTCTTATAAACTCAGTGCATAGTGGAAGAAGTTGTACATGTGTGAAGGCAGCATTGACAGTCACCTACGCGCCTTCCTCCCTCAGTAAAACATGGGACCATCTTGGACTCCACTGTTTCTATTCCTAAAAGAACAGCCTTTATGTTTCTATTTAATTATTAATTTGGCCACTTGTGGAACAAGTAAGATCTATATCTTAATTTGTGTTCACGGAACTTCTGTATGGATTTATTGGTTGACATCTGATATTCTCATCACAAACTGTCAAACACAGGGGAAGTCCATTTTACTACAGGTTTTTGAAAGTAGTGGTCACTATAGATAGCATTTAATAATTTCTTTATTAAATATAACTTTTTCCTCCAATAAATCTATTGCAACACATCTATCAAAGAGGCAAGATTATTGAAGCATCTCTGCAAATATCTAAGACTATAGTCTGAAATAATTGATTAAAACAATCTTTTGGTAGAAAAGTAGAAAAATCAGGTTAAGAGTGAAATTACCTTATAAACTGTTTTATATTGTTGGCATAGGTGCAGAAAACAATCTGGGGGTTAATACATACTAATGAAAGATAAGTTTAAGTTATTTTTCTTGAATCATTAAATTTAATACAATCTGTGATATTTCTATATAGTATCCCATTTAGCATTTTTTTAAAAGCAGAACATATTTGAAGATGGGGCTTAAATGGACTTTTTGTACACAAATATATTTTCCCATTATTTGTATACCTTTATATTACAAATACATACATGTTAACACATCTATAAGGCCAAGTATTAAAAATTTTTTTTTGAAAGATTAACCATCTACAGAACCTATTGTAGCTTTTTACTATCCACAGCCATAATTCTATTTTTTTTTTTTTTGAGACAGAGTCTCACTTTGTTGCCCTTGGTAGAGTACCGTGGCATCACAGCTCACAGCAACCTCCAACTCCTGGGCTCAAGCGATTCTCCTGCCTCAGCCTCCTGAGCAGCTGGAACCACAGGCTCCTGCTACAACACCCAGCTTTTTTTTTGTTGTTGCAGTTGTCATTGCTGTTTTAGCTGGCCAGGGCCAGGTTCAAACCCGCCCTCCTTGGTATATGGGACCAGCGTCCTACCCACTGAGCCACAGGCACTGCCCATACAGCCATAATTCTTACGTCCACCACCCTTTGCTGGGAATTTCTGGGAAGTTTTCTATTCCAGCCAGACTGAAGTAGATTCCTTCCAGAGGGATTACTTTGTGTAAATCTGGTCCCTCCTTTGGGAAGTTTCTTTTCACTGCTTATTTGTTTCATATGTATGGGTCACAAGTGTTTGTTATTTGCATGTACCAAAACTTTTTGTTAAAAACTGGACACTTTAGGTAATATATTGTCACAACTCTGGGTATTGTTTTTCTGAGCTTATTTTTATTAACATTTGCTTGTTTAATAACTTGGCTAGAATATTTTAGTGAAGCCTATCCTCTCTGATATGGGAAATCTCTCATTTCACTCTCCTAGGGTGTAGAGTAGGGTGTGTGCACAATCACCAGGGCATGACAACAGTCTTAACAGGGCCCTCCTTGTCCCTTTTCCTGAACTCTGTATTGCACTATTGGTATCACATCCAAATACTACATTCCGCTGTATCATAAGCTGGTTTCTCTGCTGTTTTTGGCAATGTCTTAAAGCATAAATTGTTCCTCAGTCTGTTCCAATTAAATTTAGGCAGGTGTGATTTCTGAGACCAGTCTTAGAGGTTTCTTTGATTCTAGGAAGCTTCGTTTAACTATTTCCTTGATTATCTCCTGTAAGTGGCCTGTAGTTTAGCTTGTTTTTCTCATGGAGCTAACGGCCTCCTCTTAATTGTCACCAAAGTCTTCACTGATCTCGAGACTGCCCTTAGTATTGACATTACCCACATTCTGGTTTAGGTAGAGTTACATTCCTTTTGTGAAAGCTTTGGACTTCTGTTTTATGGACTCTTTCCCTGAGGACCATCTCTAAGCCTCTGCTTTGCATCCTCAGTATTCCAGTGACCTTAGTTTCACTCGGCTCGCCTTTTCTGGGATCAAGAGTCTTCCCTAAGAGTGAAGGAGAGTGAAGCTTACCAGGGCCCTAATATTCTTGCTCTATGCCTAGATAGAACACCAATCCCAAAAGTGGAGACCGCATTGAACAAGAAAGCCCCTGACATCTCATTCAGCAATTTGACCTCTTCAACACAGAATAGGAGAGGATTAGAAACACTGGTGGCCTTCTCCTCCTGTGCTGGGCCCTGTCTCTTGCTTAGGAGCTGGAGGGAGAGGGAAGCTGTCTTGCTCTTGTTAGATGGAGCTGGTGAGGAAGGGTGGAAGAAGGAAGTGGGCGTGGGTCAAATTCCAGAAGAAATGTTTCTTAATTTATGTGCTATATACCTGAAAGACAATTTCCAGGGACTTTAAATGGGGTACATGTAAGTGCATGTGTACATATACACACACATAAATACATACACATACAGAAATACATACAGACACATTTCTTCTTTCACTGGGGAGTAGTTTAATGGGGCTCTCCTTGCTGCCATTTCAGAAGTGAAACATCTTCTATTACCATTAGTTTCTTGCTAAGCTATCACCAGTGATACCAGGATTCTTTTAATCACATAATTATTTAACCAGTTTAAGAATAGGTCCTTATAACAGTTCAATCTCCTGTGTCTGCAGCCTGAGAGGTCTTTCTCTTTCCTTCAAACTTTTCCCAGAAGTACAAGTGCCTCTATCTTTCCAAAGTCTGACTAAAACATCAAATATGACTTTTAGCAAACATTCAGTCCTTTAAAACATGTAAAGATGTGTAGTAAATTCTTGCTATAGATAACATTAAAACTTCTATTTTATTTTTAATTACAAAATATGCTTGTCTTAAAGAATAAGAAGTAACATATCCATGCAATGGAAGAACACATCCATGCAATAAAATACTATTCAGAAATGAAAAGAGTACACAATTAATAATTCAAGATAGGTAAACTTCAAAAACTTCATGCTAAGTGAAAGAAGCCAGATACAAAATATTACATATTGTATGACTCCATGCATATAAAATATCCAGAAAAGGCAAATCTATAAAAAGAGAGAGCAGATCCATGGGAGAGACAGTGGAGATTGACTGCAAGTGGATCTTTTTAGGGATGATGGAAATGTTCAAAAATTAAATTTCAATGATGGTTGCACGACTCTATAAATTTACTAAAAATCACTTAATCTAGGAGAATACATGTTATAAAAATTACACTCTAATAGAGCTGTTCATATTTGATTATCTTGTTTCTATACCCCCTGTATTTTGTACAATGCCTAGCATATAACACCTTCAATAAAACCTTTCACATGAATGAATGAACAAATCAATCAATGTAAAACCCCAAAGAATGCAGTGATTAGCTCTTTGCTCAGGTGGTGATGGTAACAGACTTCAGAGCACCAAGCCACCTAGAAGCTCGCCTTGCACCAGCAGGAAGAAACATGGGACAAACACACAAAATGTAGTGGTAGGAAATTAGATACACGTCATACGTGGGGCTGGATCTGATTATCAAGTTCTGTAGTTACATTAGCACCATTCCACTCCAATCAAACCCATTTCAATCTAAGGAAAAATGGAGAGAAGGAAGGATGGTAAAGCCAAGAAAAAACTCAAAGGCCCCACTTTAATCAAAGATTATTACTATTTGAATTTGTATGGTTAAAGATATCTAAGTTTTCAGGTGAAGAAATTCCATGTGGCTGGCAAACAGAGAGTAAAAACAAATTTGGATAATCACTTTGATTATGCCAAAAAATTAAAAAGGCATTATTTCCTCATTAACCTCAGTATTTCCTCCGGAATCCTTTGTTGGCCTCCAGCCTCAGCACTCTGCGTTCAACCACATCATCAGACCAATTGCACATCAGGTAGGGAAGGGTCATTCTACTCCCAGGAATAGAGCACACGCTGAATAGTTACTGCATGGTTCGATGAAATATTGGAGTTACTAAAACACGATGCCAAACAAATTCAGCATTTTCAGCATCTAAAACATACCTTTAAGCTCTTAATTAGTTGAACATGGCATATCATCTACTTGACAATTTTCCATAGATTTCATTACCTTGTTATTTCCACATAGAGATGTTGCTATATGAATAAATTTACTGAAGAAGTGCCAGATAATATACCTGCTGTCCTGTTCATAGGACCATATGGCAACATATGGCATGGACAATATAAAAACTGTTTTTTCCTATTAAAAGTATTATAAAGTTTAGCCCTTATCCACAAGATAAAACTAATAAAAATTGGCTCAGTGCTTGTAGCAAAGTGGTTACGGTTCCAGCCTTGTACACCAAGGCTGGTGGGTTCGAAATTGGCCCAGGAAAGATAAACAACAATGACAACTGCAACAAAAAAATAGCCAGGTGTTGTGGTGGGTGCCTGTACTCCCACCTACTTAGGAGGCTGAGACAAGAGAATCACTTAAGCTCAAGAGTTTGAGGTTGATGTGAGCTGTGACACCATGGCATCCTACCACGGGAGACATAGTGAGACTCTGTCTAAAAAAAAAAAAAAAGAAAGAAAGAAAGAAAAAGAAAAAAACACCTAGTAGAAATTAATTTATCTTACTCACAACATGTTCAAATATCTCCCAGTCACTATAGTTAAAAGATTTTAAGCTTTAGAATTGTTTTACATACTATAAATGCTTCAAGTACCTAACCAGGTAATGTCCACTTTCTGTTTTTTATTAACTTAGATATTTCCTTTCCCATTAAATGAGAGAAAAGGGGAGAAAAGGTTAAATTTAGATCAGAAGGTTTTGTTACTTGATGAGAATGACAATAAAAAATTCAGTATGGATTGAGGTTGAGAAACAGTGCTAACTGCAAATTTTTTTCAATTATCTATGGGTTTCAATTATCCAGGGATCCATCTTCTTTGTTAGAAAAAATAACTGCAAGTTAATGAAACTTTTTTGGATTAAATTTGAATCTCACCATGCTCAACCTCATTATCTGGAACTGGACTTTCATTTTCAAAGACTAAAGGGAATTTAGGAAATTACATTTCCTATTGTTATTTTTCCTTTTCTCTGAAAAAGCTGATGCAAAGTATTTCATGCATCAAGAGAAATAATAAACCAGGAAGACTGTAGGTTAGCTTCCTTCTACTAATTTATTGATTATAAGACTGATATTCTATCATATCCCTGAAACTTAGTGGCTATGGTTCTTGAAGAACATTTTATGATAAAAGACTATTCATATATATAAAAGTTTCATTCTTGCATAGTATTGGCATATGCATGTGCATAAACTGTTACAAAAGAGTCTTGAAGAGCATTTCTAAACTTAATTTATTAAGCGTGAAAATAGTCCGCAAAAATTTACTTTCTTCCTAAATGAATGTTCAATACGAACTCAGGGCATAAGAGGGTCATAATTACATTATTAAGATTAAGAACACGGGCCAAGGACTTTAATCATGATCTTAAGCAAGTTATTTACCCCAGTTTCCTTCACAGCAATAAGTCTGATAATGGGTTTTACAAGGATATTAATAATTATAAATCAAAATATAAGTGTGTACATCATGCCTTGCACACAGCTAACTAAATGGCAGTGCTCCACAGTTCCACAGTTGTTATTACCACGTTTAATTTCTTTCTTTCCTTCATTCCCCTATCATTCCAATAGAAGAAGCATCTGGTGGTCACTGTCTATCTGTAGAAGTCTCTCAGATTTGCCCAGCCTTTCTCTGCCTTTTTGCTACTCTTACCTAGGACCACAGTGCCACTTTCTGTTCTATTGTACTAGTCTCATGACTGTTCTTACACCCTCCAGTGTTTTCTTTTTTAATCTGCCCTCAGGGCCAGCACGAGATTTCTTTTACGGGGAGTGTTGATCATGTGTGTCTCCATGCCAGGAAAACTTTAACATTTCATCACACATTATTCAAATCAGCATTCAAGGTCACAATGTGTCTAATCCACATTTCCAGTATCCTCATCCTCTGTCCTTCCCTCTTATCACCCCAAAACCCATCCTAAAGCATATTATTGGCTTAATGACAGGCTCTGAATGTTCCCAATCCACAGCCTTGGTTTGAAATATTCTCATTAACTTTAAGACCTCTCCTTCTACTCAGAGTGCAGCCAGAAACACCCTAGAAGGAAACATCTCATTCTGAACCCAATGCATTATGCAGTTTCCTGAGACACCCACTCACATCTTTCTTCCACAAGTCCTACCACATGGGGTTTTGCTATGCTTTCCACTTGCTGAGCACCACATCCAAGCTGCCTTTGACTTATCTGAAGATTCACTAGATTGACATATTACAGTGACTGTGTGTTTGATTTCTCATGACAATTCTGACATGAAAGAAGGGTTTTCGTGTTCTTAGTAATGCTTTAGAAAGATCCTCACACCAAAAAGACCCACCAGCTCTAGAATAGCAGCCTGAACAAAACATCCAAGTCTAATTTATACAGAAAAATTCATTCTTCTCTACTTTCTGTACTTTAACTAATGTGTCTTTCAAATTTTCATCTCTCTCAAGAAACATCTCACAGCTCCTTTATTTAGAGTATACTCCTTCTTCCCTTTAATATAGTTGAACTTCTCATCTTTCCTACAACTCAAACCTCATACTCCCTTTCCAGAATCATTTGTATTTGTGCCTTTTACTCTCACCATATCACGTGCTCTAAGATAAAATATTTGTTTTATTTCTCATACTACCAGCATCAGAGTATTCCTCATAGCAAAGATTCAATAAAGGCATGGTGAGTTGAACTGATGCAATGAGAATATCACCTAATATTTATAACATCCTTTACACTTTTGAAAACAAAAGTGTAGTCGTAGAGATACACGGCAGAGCTGGTAATATCAGTGCTCAATTACAGATAGAAATTGACAAATGAGAATACTAGAAAATCAAGTCATCACTTTACTTATGTGTCCTTCCTCCTCCAAACTGAAATGACTGTATTGTTTATAGAAAAGAAATGGTTAAAATAAAGGAAATATAGTTGTACTGTAAATCATTATGCAAGAAGTTAGAAGGAAGAAGTAGAACTAAATATAACTCTGTAAGTGTCTCTGAGACTCAGGTTAAGTGAAAAATCATCTTGGGGGAGAAGCCAAGATGGCGGTCTGTAGCCAGCTTTCTGCAGACGCTCCTGTCCAGAAGGAGAGTTAAAGGACAGAAATTTAGCCAGAAAGCCAACAGTTTGGAGCTGAGCCAAGAGACAAGGTTGAGGAATGCACATTAACCCTGCTGGAGCGACCTACGACCCCAAGGATACAAATAAAAGGTACAGAGCACATCACCAAACGGACGGGAGTCCCCTCCCCCAAGGCAACAGCTCGCAGTATATGCCATACCTCCATACAAACAAGCAAGCAGAGTTCAGATGTCCTCCCACTCTACCCCATGGGAGAGACCCTCTAAAAACTGGACCTCCTTCCCCTGTGCCGCGGCACTCTCCTGCCAGGCATAAAGCTGTATAAAACTGTACATATTCTCTACCTGCAAGTTGGAACTCCCAGCACTCCCCTCCAATCTCACCCTGAGGTCTGCAGGTCTGTCCCCCACAGAGTCCAGATTCTTGGACACTTTCTCGAGGGGTGTGGACAGGGTGTGGGTTGCCGCTGGTCTGTGCTGTTCTCCCAGCTCGGGGACAGTGAGAGAGTGAGCCGAAAAGCAGCTGGCCAAAAAGTGGACCAAAGCTTTGCTAAATTTTGGCCACACCTGGCCCTCAGGGGATGACAGATAAAATGAAGGGCTGAAGCTCAGGACTATTAGCAGCCCAGCGACTCCTCCACAGGGCAGAAATTCTGTGAACGTGTTCTGTTCTATCAGCTTTTTCATCTACTTTACATCAATCAGGGACAGGGCTGGAACTGAGTGAATCGCCCCAGCCCCTATCAAATACCCAGGTTGTTAGGCCTCACTTCCCCCGCTGCCAACACCGACACAACCGGTAGACTGGCTGAGGAGCCACAGAGCCCTGTGTGACCTAGGCAGGTGCAAACCTCTAGAGCATCTGCTCATTGTAGGGAACTGGACCACAGCCCTGCAGGGTTAACAGAGACTGGGTGTGACAGAGGGGCAAGGTGGGGAAAGAGGCATCAACCTTCCCAGGCTAATTTACTGGCTTGGGGGGGTCCTCCTGAGCTCACAGAACACTGGAGTGAGTTATACTAAAACTGCCAGCAGACTTCAGCTGTCTAGTCACCAGAGACT
>CAUYON010018655.1:0-11620 GCA_963573935.1 Arctocebus calabarensis
GCTTGATGTTGGGCCTGGAGAGCAGTATCAGTAGAGTAGAAGGATCTTTAGTTTTCCTTGCCCTTCTTTTTGCTCAGCTGGGGAAAATAAAACCTGAATACCCTTTTCTGACCAAGGAGAAGCAAAATCTACAAAGTCAAACCGTGCCACTAATACTTGAGTTTTGACTCTTTGAACAATAATCTGTTTAGCCAGACTTCTCTTTGCCTCAAATAAAAAGTGCATTTGTGAACTTGATGCTGTTCTATTTTGTTTTCGGTTTTTGAGACGGTAAGCCACTTTTTGTCTCCCTCCCAACCGTCACTCCCTGCATGTACAGAGCAGGCCGGTCGCCTATGCTGCAGGGTGAGAACTTGGCTTTTCTTTTACTTGGGGTTGCTCACCCAGTACTTCACCAGTTTAGCTTTAGGGCAGCAGGTCTTGTCCTTGCCTGGCACTGGAGTCACCTGGGGAGACTCTTCGTCTTAATGACCTCATGATGTCTGGACCTCACCCTGAAGACTGGGCTGTGGTCAGGACATCAAGAGTTGACAAGCTGCCTTATTTTAATGTGCAGCCAAGGCTGAGAACCACAGCTTAGAGCTAAACTAGGACATAAACCAATTTTCAGTTTCACAGATTACGCTTTTGTTCTATCTGTGAAGGCCAAAGTCAGCTGTTGACTAAGTTGCACTACCTGAGAGAAGCTGCTTTGGTGAAACCCTATGTGTAGACTAGAGGGAAGAAAAGCATCAGGGGCGTCCAGCTGGGTGAGGATGATTGCATTAAGTGAAGTTACAAAAGGAAAGGCCTTTGGGGCATAATACTGGTGCTTATTTTTATTGCTAACATTTCTTCATCCAGAATTAAATTGGTAAAAGCCAAGAAAGAGATGGACTGAGCAGGTGCTGACCTGAATGTTCATAATATTAGGTTGTTGTGTCACTGGCTTTATCTGTTGGATGGTCATAACCCCTATGATCAAGTCACATCAACTACTTTGCACATTCATCCATGTTTAAGATATGCCCCCCAAAATACAGTTAATTAGGCTAGGGACGAAGGGGAGCACCAAGCCCTACCTGCCCAGGTTGCTCCTCACTACCTGGCGACCTTGGGCCCGGAGCCCTGAGATATCTGCTTATCCTGGTGGTCCAGCTTCCCTGCTGGAGCAGGCAGCTCCCACCTTATTCCACCTTAAGATGCAAACCTCAAGTTACCCTCCGATCATCAAGAGTGGACTTCAGTTTTGTTGTAACAGTTTCGTCCAGCTGATCCCCACACCTAGTTCTTCAGTGAGTCAATAATTGGTATAAACACTGCAAAACTTTGAGGCAATCACAAGTTTTAAAATCAGTTACCTGCCTTCTCAATCCCTGCTGAAGATGGACCACTACACTAAGACAATTAGAAGGAGCAGGAACAAGATAAAAGGTGAGGCTGTGCAAACTCCCCTCCCCATTAACAGAAAACCTTGCGCTCTAACCATTGCCCTTTAAAAGGAGCCCTGCCCTTGGTGAGGGAGGAGGCAGAGAAGGAAGCCCAGCCACAGAGGACAGGGAGAGCAGCTGGTTCTACATTTTGAAGCGTGGGTAGTATTTTTAGCAATTGATAGTTCAGACTCGGGTGGGACCCACTGGCTTATTGATTATGAAAAGTGTATTGTGAGGGAGCAGATAGTGAGTCCTCTTAGCTTGGGGGCCAGCTTTGTTCCACTAACCATCCACAGTGGTCGTAAGAGGGTCCATGGGTCCAGATTGGTGCTGCTTGGGTGGTAGAGATTCCCTTTCTCCTTCCTTTTGTGGAACCAAACCCCCACCTTCCTGGGCAGGTTCCAAGCCAGCACAAGGATTTGGTGGACTCACAGTGAAGTGACCCTGTGGGGAACAAAGGTGGTGAAAGTTACAGAACAATGGTGCCCCAGCTTTGAGGACCTTTGCCCCTGTGTAGTTGGAGGCACCACATTCATTCATGAAATAGGGTTTTAACAAAGCAATCTTCCAGCCAAAGAATGGAATTGTTAAAATGATGAAACTAGCTGAAAGTTGAAACTAAATGTTAAATTGTATAGTATAGCCACGTAAAACCTGTATTGGAAAGTCTCTGAACAACGTTTTCGGAGACTTGATTTCAAATAGTACAGTTTGTCCTTACAAGGAAGAACGGAGAGAAACAACAAATTAAGAACAAAATAAATAAAAAACCAGTTTCTCAAGTTCTGAGGATGAGTTCTCTCACCACTAAGTTCGTTGTGTTGATAAAAATCTACAACCTGCTTTAGTATATACCCTTGCTGTGTGGGGTTATCGCAAGCTCAGTGGAGGACACTGGGAGGGTGCCCTGCCAGGAGAAGCAGAGTCAGCATTGGGTGCAACTCATGAAGTTTTCCTAGAGGGGTTTTCTGGGGATTCATGGCTCTCTCCGGTCCAGCCCCCTGGTTGACACCAAGTCTTCCTGCCCCTTAAAGGCAGTGGAAGCAGCTGGTGGCTTCTCGGGTCCTCTTCCAGCCCCAAATCCTAGCATACCTTTGAGGGAGCACCAGTTTCTGTCTTTTTCACCCTTCTATCCACAATTTCTAGAACAGCTCCTGGGTGGAGATAAGTTCTCAGTGATGTCAGTTGCATGAATGAGTGAAGGAATGAATGAATGAAGACTGTTTTGTGGCTGGGCATGGTGGCTCACACTGTCAACGAACCCACTGCACAGAAAGCCAATTGCTGAGACAACCAAGATTGTCAAGGAGGAAAGGTTTCACTGCAGGACCTGCGTCTGCTGGGCCAGGGAGGCACAGACTGCCTCAGATCTGCCTCCCCAACCAACGGGGTCAGGGGGTTTTATGGAGGTTAAAATGAGTCAGGTACAAGGAGAGTGAACATCACGTGTTTGGGGTGGAGTGCAGGGCACGCAAGCACAGTGAGAAATAGTGCTGGTGCATACCTCCCATGAACAAAAAAGGGTAGATCAATCCCTCCTAGGATGAAGATTTCAGCAATATAAAGAGCTAGGGGTTAATACTTTAATATTGGTCATTTTTTCCATCCTGTGCACAGGTTCAGTGGATCCTCGGACACAATCTGTGGTGGTGTATGTTTGTGCTGTCTTTTCTGGACAAAGACGGTACAAGGCTCTGTGTTATCTTGTAGCTGCAAGGAGGTTCTGTAGGTCATGGGAAAGAAACTCAAAAGGGAATGCATCAGTGCAATGGAAAGTCATAAAGTTCTGGTCGGCAAATCTTACTGGCCTGGGAACTTGAAACAAGAAAACACATTCTTCTTAGTAAAGCATTGCAAGAATGGAGAAGCAAGAAGCCAATGGACTCTATTCTAATACAAAGGCAGTAAATGAGCTAATACAAAGTGGAGAGTAGGGGAATAAGAGAGTGGGGAGAGGGGAGGACGGAGAGGAATGGGGGTCATGGTATATGGCACATCTCTTGGGGACAGGACAGAATTACAAGAAGGACTTTACCTAACAAATGCAATCAGTTTAACCTAATTCTTTGTACTCTCAATGAACCCCAAACAATAAAAAGAAATTTAAAAACTTTTCTTGCTTATGGACCTGGTTACACCACCTGGTATCCTAGCACTATGGGACGCTGAGGCAGGAGGATCCCTTTAGCTCGGAAGTTGGATACCTGCCTGATAAAGAGTTAGACGCTATCTGTACTAAGAAAAAAAAAAAAAAAAAAAACAGAAAAATTAGCCAGGCTTTGTGACAGGCACCTGTAGTTCTAGTTTCTATGGAGGCTAAGGCAGGAAGATCCCTTGAGCTCAGAAGTCTGACGTTGCTTTGACCTAGGCTGGCACCATAGCACTCTAGCCTGGGCAACAGAGTGAGACTCTGTCTCTAAATAAATAAATAAATAAATAAAACAAAATAAAAATAAAAAGACATGCTTACATTGAAACCCCCAAGTTGTGAAATCAATGTATTTCAGACCCAAAGAGCAGATGCTCAGTTTTGATCCTGGCCTACAATCCACTAAATGGTAGCCAGGGGTTCTATAAATGTAGACTTTTTTTTAGAGATGGGGTCTTGCTGTGTTGCCCAGGCTAATCTCAAACCCCTGTCCTCAAGTGATCCTCCTGCCACAGTATCCTAAAGTGCTGGGATTACAGGCACAAGTCGTTATACCCAGCACTCCAGACTTTTAAGTATAGCTCTACTTCTACTAATACATGATTCTGGCAAATCATTTCGCAAATCAACCTTCAGTTCTTCAATCTATAAAATGCCTACCTCGTAGTGGTCATGGGAATTAAATGAGACAACAAATATAAAAAGCCCATCCCAGAGCCTTGCACACAGCATTCAAGCTACTCATTATTGCTGATACTGTGGATGTCATTATTATAATCAAATGCTGACAACAGAAGCAAACCCATCTGCCCCTCCCAGCGTGGAGATGATGCCCCCGGAGGTGGAGCTGTGGCCAGGGAGGGGCTCTTTCCTTATAAGAGCAGCACTCTGTCCACCATCTGAGCTCTGTCCAGCCTCACTCACAGGAAGGTCAGCTGTGGAAATACAGAAGAAGCAACACATTGACAGTTTTTGTTTCAGTCTCCGGGATTGTATTTTATGTCAAGAAGAGTAAGCCCTGGAAACATGCTATCTATGGGCTTTTATCTGTTTCAGGCTGATGGGTGGAATTATAGAATGTTAGAGATGGAAAGGATTATGGAGGTCATCTAGCATTCCTCTAAACCAGTATTTGCACATTTATGTTTGGTAGCAGACTCCATTCTTCAGATGAAATTCTAGATGGGTCCTCAGTATAAACCAGATAAACACAGCACTGCTGTGGTTTACTTGGGAGAGGAATCTAGGAATCAAGCCAGCCAGCACCTCTTCCCGTATTCACCACCCATGAGGACCCTGGAATTGTTTCAAAATCTGGGGATCCAACCCTTTGGATTTGTTTGTTTTAAACCATAAAGATTTATCACACATAGTTACTGGTGTTCAGGAATTCTAGAGAAGTTTAACTCGGTGTTTCTAGATCCAGGTCTTTCATAAGTCTGCAGTCAATATGACGCTTGGGACAGCAGGCATGCAGTGGCTCAACTGGAGCCAGAGAATCTATTCCAAGATGGCTCCCTCAATCACTGGCAAGTCAGTATCAACTTTTGGCAGAAGGCCTCAGTTCCTCCCTTTGTGTACCTTTCCCCAAAGCTGCCAGGGTATTTATCACATGGTTTACTCACATCCACGAGTGACTGAGAGAGTACAAAGTGGCCACCACAACGTCTTTCATTAACTAACCCCAGAGATCACACAGCATCATTTCTAAAACATCCTACAACACGTTAGCTCTATTCACTGAGCCAGGTACTACTATTTGCAACTGGAGACGTGTGTATGGGTTAGAAGGCATTTCAGTAGTAACTATAAACATGAAATTGATACTTCAAAAGAATTTATGTTCAGATTAGCAACAACAAAACTCTGAGGATCAGAGAGGTGAAATGACCAACCAAAGCTCACACAGCAATTTAGTAGCAGAAAGGACCTAGAATCCAGGTCTCTGAAGTGTAATCTATTACATTACCTCATCATATTATTACAAAGCCATCTCATCATAATAAAAAGTATGGTAACTTCTGCAGGCATAAAACTTTACTTCCAGGCAGGTAGATTGCTTGAGCTCACAGGTTCGAGACCACCCTCATCTCTAAAAATAGCCGGGTATTGTGTCAGGCACCTGTGGTCCCAGCTACTTGAGAGGCTGAGGCAAGAGAATCACTTGAGCCCAAGAATTTGAGGTTGCTGTGAGCTGTGATGCCATAGCACTCTACCAAAGGCGACAAAGTGAGACTCTATCTCCAAAAAAAAAAAAAAGAAAGAAAGAAAAGAAAAGGAAAGTTCATTGGTATGCCAACTATCTCTTACCTAGTGATGGTTTCACCTCCTAGTTCTGAGACCTTTCTATTGAATCACACTGACATGATTTTTTTGACTATTTCTGCAGCTTTGTTAACTTTGGCCACAGAAAAATGTGATTGCCCAACTGAATGTTATTGAGCAAAAGAAGTGAAGTCCTTTCAACAGAATTACCATCTAAGATAATCTTCTGTCCTACAGTTCTTGGTTTTCTATGCTGTGTAGATAAGACATCTATAAAGTTTGCCAGAATTAAAGGCCAGGAATAATTTCAATGGTTTTGGAGAAGTGGTCAGAGGTGAGACACTAAGTTTTGAAAGAGTATTATGAGGGCTCCGACCCTTTATCAATAGGTATCTGGGACCCAGGGAAGGAAGGGCCAATCTTAAGTCCCAGAAATCACCTAAGTTTTGGTGGAACTAGAGCAGAACATCAACATGGACCAAGAGTGGGGCACTAACCACAGGGGTCAGGCCCCCATGGCTCAGCACAGGGGGGAGGCCCTGAGGGCCACAGTATGGGACCAAGACGAGAATGGGCCAGGTGGACCGAGCGAGGATGGACATAAACACTCTCAGGGCACAGATCTCTGCAGCACGGGCCTGCTGACCTGGACCTGGAACAGAGCTGTGTGACCTCTCCCAGTCACAATGAACAAGCAGGTTTGGACTCCAGTAGGGCTCTTAGAGGTCACGTGGTCTCTTTGTTGTACAGGTGGGGTCAAATGACTCAGTCAAGATCAGTCAGCTGGCCTTGGGGGAACACCAGGACCAGAACACAGTCTGCAGTTCTAGATGCTCATCTGACGTTCTTTTTTTGTTGGTCACCCGCATCTTGGCCTGGACACATTGGTTTGGAAACCCCAAACCATCCATGCATGGCCTGATCTGTACTAGAGACTAGATCCCTTTGCCATCCAGTGGAAAGCGATGCAGTTCAAAAACATTAGTCCTAGAAGGGCTACAAAGGCTTCTGCAGTTTACCAACGAGCTCTTGGCATGAAAAATAATACAAACCACCGTCATTGCTCCTGCGTCATCTTTGGGCCACCAGACCTACCTCACAGAAGGCATCAGGTCATGGCCACTGACAGGAGGGGATGCACTGCTCCCAACAGGACGCCCACACGATTCATTTTTCAGTGTGTTACTCAGAAAACCTGGGTTTCCCTGCTGGCCTCCCTCCTTCCTCTTCCGACTTGAACCTCAGCAAATTCCTTTAAATCTGCTTTGTTTTCTGGAATTGCATGTATGATTTCATTTGTAAAAAGAGTTCTGATCTTTAACAAGAAAATTAAGAAAAATTGAAATCATTCAGTGGAGAACCAAGTTAAATCTCTTGAAGCTCTCTGTTCATTTCCCAAATTACAATACCATTCGATGAGTATTCTTGGAGACCTAGTTATAGGCCCAGCTTTATCGCATATAAAAAGAGATTGCTTCGTCCCCAAGGTACAGATCTACAAATGACTGCTAGAGTAGTTTCCTGGAAGAAGGCAGCATTTCCCTTTAAAAAACCACTTAGTAAATGAAGCTTCATACAAGATGTTCCTACCTTGCTACTTAATTACATCCCCTTTCTTGGCTGTCCCTAATTTGCAAAGGGACAGGACAATAAGATCTTGGTGCCTTCAACTTGTTAACCTTCTCATCCACGAAAGTATGGGAGAGTTCTTTTTATGTATGCATGAGTTTACTCTGGCTCATAAACTTTACAGATTATTCTGTACAGGGGAACATGAGCCGATAACATCATGGTGGAATGAGGGAGGACAAAACAGGCCGCCTGGGTTGGGTGTTTCTAAATTGGGCATAGCCTTCATACACCCTGTTGGTTCTGGACTACCTGGAGGGCAGGTGATATTCCTGCCAATGAGAGGGCAGATGAAAAGTCAGGTAACATGAAGAGCTTAAGGGGGAAGTATGTTGCCCAGCACCCGCACTGGGTATGGATGTGGTCCAAATGCTGCTTGGAGAGGCTGGGGTATATATGCGGCTGGTCTCCAGAGCATTCCTGATAGCATTTCAGTGGTCTAGGCAGGCTTGACAGTAGAACAAGGACTAGATGCTCTTTGGGGAGCTTGGACTAAGAAAAGGAGCAGAAGGAAAGCTCAGTTATCTAGTTCAGCTGTGTGAGCAGAAGAAAACCTCCCCAACATGGATGGAGCAGAGGAAGGAAGGGAGGGAGAGAAAGAGAGAGGGACGGAGGGAGGGAGGGAGGGAGGGAGGAAAGAAGGACGGAAGGAAGGACGGAAGGAAGGAAGGAAGGAAGGAAGGAAGGAAGGAAGGAAGGAAGGAAGGAAGGAAGGAAGGAAGACTGGCTCCTTCCACACACTCCACTCTCTTTTCTCAGCCTCCACAGCTTATAGTGTGGTGTATGCTTCCCCCTTCTGGCGGTTCACGGTCAACATTAATGTTTTAGGAATTGTAGGCGACTTAGTGGGAGCCCCTGATTACTACTTGGGAAAGTGGACCTTCATAGTAACTGTTGCCAGAGCTACAACATAGTGGGCACGGTAGGAAGCCTTTTACACATGCCATCTCATTTAATCCTCACAACAGTTTTGTAAGGGAGGTATTATTATCTCCACTAAACAGGGGACAGCCTGAGACAGAGAACAGTTAAAGGGTGTCAGGCCTCCAAGTCCATGTTCAGAGCCACTGGGAAAGCTCACGTGTCCTGGGTAGGATATCCTCTGTCGACAAAGACTCGGACAGATGCCTGTGCGTTTCTATGGCCATCAGCCCCTATCCTGGCAACATGATGGGTCATTCTTGTGCCCATCACCAAATGTGCAATCATCCCAGCCTCTCCTTTCTTCCTGATGTCTGTGCCACTTGCTTCTCACACACCCTCTGCTTGCCTCACTCACCCTAGTGCAGTGGTTCTTAAATTGGGACCCACAAGAGGTCTGGAGCAATAATTTGAGAGGTCTGCAAGCTGGAACAGGGAAATCATTACATTCTATTGTGAGTGTAGAGAGCAAACAGGAAGTGGAGACCCACAGCTGTTTCTACATCCCATTACTATTGTGATGAAAACCTCACAATGCCATATCATGCTTAGCGCTGCTTGGGAATTATACGAGTTACGAAACCTGTCACTAGACCTGTTATTCAACCATTAATAGAAAGCATATATACCACTACACTGGGAATGCAGTTTTAAAAAACTATTTTGATGGCAGTCTTTCAAGATTATGGAATTCCTTTGCAATCCTGTGCATTTGATTTTATGCACTTAAAAACATTTTTCTTAGAAGGGCTCCAAATGCGTCTGCAGCTTGCCAAAGAGCTCTTGGCATAGGAAATAATGCGAAGCACTGTCCTTGCTCCTGTGCCACCTTAGGGGCACCAGACATAGCTCACTGAAGGCAGCAGGTCGTGGCCACTGACGGGAGGGGAGGCACTTCTCCAAACAGGACGCCCACATGATTCATTTTCCAACCAGGACACCTCGAAATATGGAAAGGGTTCCATTAATAATTATTCATGGAAAATGGGAGAAAACTGGGCCATATGGCCACCTCAAAAATGACGTAAGAAAATTCCAGGTGATTAAATGCAACTTAACGAGAATCAGCATAGAGAAAGCTTATCCGTAACTATGCTGCTGGTGAGACTAGATTATTTCCCAAAATCCAACCAGGAAAAACCCAAAATTAATTTTATAATTAATATAAAATAGATCAGCTTCAAAAGAAACAATTACCACAAATCATAATATAGGATTCAGACTAACAAACCACTAACTATGGGCCAGGCATGATCTCCCAGCAATACCCTCTGAGGTCGGGGCTATTATCAGCCTCATGGTACAGATGAGGGAAACCTGCCCATCACACGGCTAGAAAGAGGCCAAGCCAGAAACCACGCCGTGCACACTGGCTGCTGAGTTTGTGCTCAGCGCCACTGTCACTACTGTGTCTCTGAGACTATGTCGTGTTAACTTGTCTCATGATCTGAATGGAATCCAGGAAAATCGCAGATGGAATACAAACCTCAGCCTTTACCTCTAGCACTGTACATGTTAGAAGCTGTTTTGATTCGAGGTGGCCACATCATCCAGTTATTTGAAAGAAATGCCCCAGAATGGAGGGGGCAATCTGGATGGTCCCCCTAGAGCAACTGAAGTATCCCCTTACGACTCCTCCTTGTGCAAGCATTAACCTTTCCCCTTTAGCTGCCAACCCTTGCCACCATGTGAAAGGAAGCATGAACCAGTAATTAAGAGCATGGGCTTGAAGTTCAAATTCCAGGCAGGTATGAGTTGGTGACCTTGAGTAAGTCACGTAGTCTTTTTGCACTGCAGTTTTCTCATCTGTAAAATGGAAACAATGATAAACCTCACAGACAGTGGCAAGGAGTAAATGAACATGGCAAATACACAATAAACAGTGTCATTGGATTAGTTTCTACGCTGACAATTTTGTTCCCCGACTCATCTCTTGTCTTATTCTGAGCCCTGCCACGTGTTCTGTATTTTTCAACTTTACTTCCTCTTTGACTATTTTTCATCGTTCTGTGGCTATCTTTGGATAACTATTATAACATTTGCTTATACAGCATTTGCACCAGAACTCATTTTGCTGATACAACATAAACCCACAACTGGAAGTGAGAGCGGGGACACGCGTTCTCATGATCATCGCATATTCTCCGTTTACCCACTCCATAATAGCATTTGCGCCAGGCCTCTTCATTTGCATTTTGCTGAGCTGACATGAATTTTTATAAGTTCTGAGGTGTCCAGAGAATGCTTCAGTAAGAATTGAGTTGACAAAAAATAGGATAGATCATTCATCACCTTTGTAGAAACAAGATGAATTTCTGTTTTCAACTGAAACAAGAAATTACAAAAGATCGCTGGCATGACCAAATGAAAAATTAAAGTGGTGCAAAAAAAGATTCAATACCCAAAGGGAAGCTACAGCTTGGGAAATGTTTGAATCAACATGTCAAGGGGTTAATAAATACGGTTCATAAGACCCATCTTTTAAAAATATTTTTGTTACTTCTCTTTTTTTAATTTATTTATTAAATCGTAGCTGTGTACATTAGTGCAATAATGGGGTACAGTGTGTGGGCTTCATATACAATCTGAAATATTTTCATCCAACTGTTCGACATAACCTTCATGAGATTTTCTCGTTTATTATGCGAAAACATTTCTGTTCTGCATTTAGTAGATTTCACCTGTCCCTTCTAAGATGCACCATAAATGTGATCCCACCATTTACCCTCTCTCCACCTACCTTCCCTCTTCCCTCCCTTACCCCTTTTCCCATATTCTTGTACTATAATTGGGTTATAGCCTACATATGAAAGCTATAAATTAGCTTCATAGTAGGGCTGTATACATTAGATACTTTTTCTTCCATTCTTGAGATACTTTGCTAAGAAGAATGTTACTTGGTATATATCCAGAAGACCAAAAATCATATTATAACAAAGATATCTGTACCGGAATGTTTATATCAGCCCAATTCATAATTGCTAAGTCATGGAAGAAGCCCAAGTGCCCATTAATCCACAAATGGATTAATAAATTATAGTACATGTATACCATGGAATATTATGCAGCCTTAAAGAAAGATGATGACTTTACCTCTTTCATATTTACTTGGATGGAGCTGGAACACATTTTGTTACTTCTCTATGAAGAAAAAAATGTCATGACCCAATGCACACTTAGATTGAAAGAAAAATTTAACACAAATAATTTTATGTGTGCAGAATTCTCTAACATTTCTATTTTA
>CAUYON010018656.1:0-17626 GCA_963573935.1 Arctocebus calabarensis
TATATAGTGATCAAGGAAATGCCATGAAGGATATCTGTAACACTATGATCAAAATATTTCTGAATGTATATGAATCGTGCCCTGTGATTGCACCAATGTACATAATTATGATTCAATAAAATTATTAAAAAAAAAAAAAAGGTCCTGTCTCATCTAAAAAAAAGTGAAGTAGTGCTTTTCATGCTAGAAATGGAGAAGGTAGAATTCTCAATTTAAGAAATTCTTTTTTTTTTTTTTTTTTCAAATATTCTTTCTAAGAAAGCATCATTCAGCCCCATGGTTTATAGAATTCCCAAATTTGCCTAATTCATTCTGATACCCATGTTAGTTTCTCTATTATCACATCATTGGTAAGGTTTAATTGTTCTGGTAGAGTATCTTACACCAAATCATGAAAATCTCTGCTTCTAAAAAATTTAATATTTAAGGAATCCCAGATTCCCTGTATTTAATACAAGGGGTACACCTGATTTTTGCACAGCTTAATATTTCACAAAGCATCATGGGCATTGACTAATTTATGCAGGAGGAATGATAATTGAGATCAGTTAATTTCCACAAAGATTCTGGAAGAAAAAAAGAAGAAGGAAAAGAAAAAGTTATAACACTAGCTGTGACGTATTATAGGAAATACTTACTGAGTACCTTATATACTAGACCCTGTGTGAAATACTTTTTATAGATCTAGCAGTCACAACAGTCCTGGGGGAATGGTATTACTAGTATTGTTACCTTACAAAGGAAGAAAGGGAGGTTTATGGAAATTATTAATTTAACCAGGGTCATGTAGTTAGGACACTGTAGGGTGAGAATAGAATCAAAATATTTTAAGCTAATATTGTTTCCATAACTATTGACAATAACTGAATTATCATTAGATTAGAAAAAAAGGATGAACAAAAAAGGCTTAATCTGAATTTGCTTGAGTGGACATTTGGCTGTTGTTACATACACCACTGTAAAAAGAAGCCCATTCCGCTGATGATGATCACAGTGGACTTCTTGGACACTGAGTATTTCCACCCAAGAATACAGTAATTAACCACACAGATATTGCCTTGTAAAAGAAATTAGCAAGAAAAAAATGAGTTTAGAGGATAAAAGTATAAAGTAAATCACTAAGGGAGTTCATAAAATTTAAAACCCTAAAGACATTTTAACATGATAAAATGGTCCTTTCAATCCAATGAGGATTTTACTTTTGATGTTACCAACACAATGAGAAACGTGAGGTAATATGATTTTTCCTACATTTGTTCCTAGAATTCTTATTGTTTCATGCCTTACATTGAAGTCTTATGTTTCTTGAATGAATTTTTGTGAGTAGACAAACAGATAAATCCTATCTAATGCTTCTCCTTGTGGCTATTCAATTATCCTAGCACCATTTATTGAATAGGGCTTATTTTTCCCAGTTTATGTTGTTGTCTGCTTTGTCAAATGTCAGTTGGTTGTAGATAGATGGTTTTATAACTGGGTTCTCTAGTCTGTTTCACTGGTGTACATCTCTACTTGTGTGCCAATACCACACTTTTCGGTTACGATAGCCTTGCTGTATAATCTGAAGTCTGAAAATCAGATGCCTCCATATTTGTTCTTTTCTGGTTGCAAACAAAGCACAGAATTATTTTTTCTTGACCTATGAAGCATTACTTTGGTATTTTGATGGGGTTTATGTTGAATCTGTAAATCACTTTGGGCAATAGGGACATTTTAACAATATTGATTCTGACAATCCATGACCATGGTATGTTTTTCTGTTGACTTTTAATAAGATTCGGAAGTACTTAGCTGGCCAAATTTTGGACCCAAGGAATTTTATAGAAAACAAACATATTTTTGAAGTTAGAGATTTCATAGAAATCATTAAAAAATTAGAAGCTATAGACATGAACAGAAGGGTTTCAAAAAGTGGACAAAAGGCCAACAAACATGTGAAAAAATATTCAGTGTTACTAATCATCAGGGAAATGCAAATTCAAATCTCAATGAGATACCACCTTACTCCTGTTACAATGGTTTTTATTAAGAAGTTTAAAAACAACAGATGCTGGCATGGATGCAGAGAGAAAGGAACGCTCACATGCTGTTGCTGGAACAGCGAATTAGTATAACTTCTAAGGAAAACAGTATGGAGACTTCTCCAAGACTAAGAGCAGATCTCCCATTCCACCCAGCAATCCCACTACTGGGTAGCTACCCAAAGGAAGTCATGTTTATCAAAAAGATACCTGCATTCAAAGTTTATCGCACAATTCACAACTGCAAAGAGGTGAAATCAACCCACATGCCCATTAGGTAGTGAGGGATTAACAAAATGTGTTAAAAAGTATACCATGGAGTATAAACGCCACTCATGTAATAAAACATTACCTTCTTAATCTTTTGAAATACAAAGTATACAGGAATGCATAGATGAATCTCAAACTAAATACTTCTAAAATGTTGCATCTTTTATCAGAGACAATCAGAAATAAGCAAAATGATGAAAACTTTGCTATAGCCAGAATAAAGACCTCTCAAATATAGTTACAAATCTATGGTGAAGTGAAATTAAATGCTACTTGGAAGTGAGAAATAATAATGATAATACAAATTAGGAATAAAATATAAAGGAGATATGTCTTTGCGTTTTAAAAGGCTGTCTCTATTTAGAGGTACATAATATACAATTAATACATAAACATACACACATTCCAGGAGTTTCAAAGTACATCAATGTTATTTTAATTCCTGGGAATTTGATTCCTATTTCAAACATTCAGAGTAACAGGAGTCTGGAGTTACTGTTATGTAAATGTAAAAAGAAAATGAGTTATTGATACTGTATAATATATGTTCCTGACAATGACCTGGAAAGGGAGCCTTATTTTCTAAGAACAAGGGAGAAATTACTGTGGATATAAAAGACTATTCCAATGGTAGGAAAATTTCAGGAACCCTTGCAGTGACTTTGTCTTAGACAAGGCTGTGTAAAGATAGTGATTTTTAATAGTAAATTATGCTACTAGATAAGGCTGTGTAAAGACAGTGATTTTTTAATAGTAAATTATGCTACTAAAATTCAAACACTTTTTTTAGTATACTTTGATCCTGTATGCTTACATTTCTATTCGCATATAAAGTCTCACCTCAATTAATATCTCTTGTGACTTAGAAATACGATATCCTAAGTATGTTCTAATAATTAAGGTTCAATGATTTTTTTTTTAACCATTTCAAGAGTTTTGTTGACTTTCTTAATTGTCACCATCACGATCATTGTCCTGTGCAGTAACAGTGGTGGCCACTATTTACTCAGGGGTTGGCGTGGACCAAACCTATGTGAGGGACTGTCTCACTCATAACAAGATGCTCGTTGACATAGAATTTCTAAAAAAGATGCTTTTCTATTCTATGACTGTGGGAAGAAAAGCGAATGACTCTTTAGCAGCTATTAATTATTGTGAGAAAAATTACCTAAATGGCCTCAATTAATCATGAAAATATAATTACACGTTTCCTCTGGGGAAATGGCTTTAGGTCAAATTTGGTGGGCTGATGAACAAGTCCATGGTTGGCATTTTTTGAGACATTCATCAAGGCAAAAGAAGACAGAATTAGTCAGGAGCCAAAAAAATCCTGTGCACAGAAAAAAGAGTCCAGAACCAGATTCTGTCCTATTTCAGATTCAAAAGCTTAGAACTCCTCTGATGGCTTGAGATGATCCTACTGAAGTTTATTTGAAAGGAATAAATAAAGGTGAACAAAAGGTATGTGTTGATAATTTCACATATGGATTTAAAAATTCATAGGAGGGAATATATCCTGAGATACTTCATACTGAACTTTGGACCCCCTCTAGTCTTAGCCACATAGGCATGGGTTGAGTTTTTAAAAAGTGGTTGAGAGTACCAAATCCACAGACAACTCAGACTAATCAATAAGAAAAGAACAAACAACCCTATTTCTACGTAGGCAAGAGACTTGAACAGAAGATTCTTTGAAGACAACAGGTGCATGACCTACAAACACTTAAAAAAATGCTCATCATCTTTAATCATCAAAGAAATGCAAATCAAAACTATTTTGAGATATCATCTAACTCTAGGAAGAGTGGCTCACATAACAAAATCCCAAAACCACAGATGTTGGTGTGGATGTGGAGAGAAGGGAACATTTCTACACTGCTGGTGGGAATGGAAGCTAGTATGTTCCTTCTGGAAAGAAGTTTGGAGAACACTTAAGGAACTAAAAGTAGACCTGCCATTCAGTCTTGCAATTCCTCTACTAGGTATATATCCAAATAATCAAAAATCATGTTGCAACAAAGAGATTTGCACCAGAATGTTTATTGCAGCCCAATTCAAATAGCCAAGTCATGGAAACAGCCCAAGTGCCCAAGGGCCCATGAATGGATTAACAAATTGTGGTATATGCTTACCATGGTATATTATGTAACCATAAGAAAGATGGAGACTTTACCTCTTTTATGTTTACATGGATGGAGCTGGAACATATTCTTCTTAGTAAAGTATCTCAAGAATACAAGAAAAAGTATCCAGTGTGCTCAGTACTATTTTGAAACCAATATATAATCACCCACACTTTCGTATGAATGATAAAACACAACTATAGCCCAGAATGAGGAAGGAAAGAGGAAGGTGAGGGGAGGGGAGAGAAGGAGGAGAAGAGGGTGGAGGGGAGGCCGGGTGGAGGGAGAGTAGTTGGTAGGACCTCACTTATTGTGCATAATGCAAGGGTACATGTCAAATCTATTAAGAGTAGAGCATAAGTCTTAACACAACAATTAAGAGGGGCGAAAGCTATGTTAACCAGTTTGATGTAAGCATTCCAAATTGTATATAAAATCAGTGCATTATACCCCATAAATGCATTCATGTACACAGTTATGATTTAATAAAAAAATAAAAAATAAAAATCTGGTTGAGCATGTGAGGATTAATTGGGAAAAAACAGAACCAGGGGCCCCACTGAGGGCCACAGGGTGACTTAGAGAGACATCTCAACCAGCAAGAACATAAATGTCTTGAGGAAAACATCTGTGGATACATATGTCAATTTATTTAATTCTTGTTAAAGATCAAAGAAAATATTGTGTTATTTTATTTTATTATTTTATTTTATTTTGAGACTCTGTCACCCTTGGTAGAGTACCCATAGCATCATAGCTCACAGCAACCTCAAACTCTTGGGCTAAAGCCATCCTCTTGCCTCAGCCTCCCAAGAAGCTGGGACTACAGGTGTCTACAACCATGCTTAGCTAGATTCTCTATATTTAATTCAGACAGGGTCTAACAGTATTGCTCAGGTGGGTCTTGAAGTCCTCAGCTCAAGCGATCCACCTGCCTCAGCTTTCCAAAGTGCTAAGATTACAGTCATGAGCCACTGCACCCAGTCAGTATTCCTATTTTCAATATTAGAAATACCAGGTTAAAAGAAGAGTAACATGTAATTTTCCAGTGCTCACTGCTATTGGCACAGTTCCAACTGAGAACTAACGCCAAAGCCTTACAAATTATGTGTTTCTATTATTTAAGTAAAAATAATTATAATAATTTTAACACTGTTTTATTCCAAGCACATTGCTGTGTGTTTTTAAAAGATCATACAAAATCTTAACATATATGACCACAGGACACATTCTGGACATACATTGTGATTTATATAATAATAATAGCTGTAAGTGTAATAAACTGACTTCCTTGTTTAGGATTATTTTTGTCCTTTTAGATTTCCTGATACTCCTGAAGACTGCATGAAAAAAAACAAAGGTTAATTGAGGCTGGGCGTGATGGCTCACACCTGTAATCCTACACTCTGGGAGGCTGAGGTGGGTGGACTGCCTGAGCTCAGGAGTTGGGACCAGGATATTTTCTGCTCACCTATATTGCTCAATGTGATTATCTTAAGAATTATGTTGTTTGTCTAATAACCTACTCCATGTCATCAGAGCATTAACCCTCCTCTCATAAATATAAGCAGAGCAATGGCTTATTAACATGAATAATACAGTTTCACAATTTAACCACAGTCATGGCTGTTCCTCAGAGACCCTGATGAGACTGTCAGCTTGGATTTCTTTTTAAGTATAAACATAACTCAAAGAAGATAAACGTAGGTTTGTGGTGGGACTGTAAAAACTTAGTACGGGTGCCTGTGGCTCAAAGGAGTAGGATGCTGGCCCCATATGCTGGAGGTGGCGGGTTCAAACCCAGCCCTGGCCAAAAACTGGGGAAAAAAACCCCCAAAACTTAGTATGGATAATACATAGTAATCTGTCATCTTCTTGAAATATCTGTAGGAGCCTATGGGTCACCTCAGGACCGTAGAAATACAGAAGTCCAAGTGGAGAGCCATTCATTCAATAACTACAAAACATTCTCTAGTTTTCCACTGCCAGCATCTTTAGCACTACTCCTGCTAAAGAAATGAATATATCTTCATTATTCTCAGTTTCTAAAATAAAATTTTCACAGTTATCACCACCACATCTTTCCACCGTCTAGCATTTGTCCCCACAGACCTTACTGCCACTGTTACCGTAAAGAACGGCCTGGGGACTGAAATGGTTCACGTGTGCACCATCAACCCTCTCTGGGCCACTTGGAGGGATCTGTCCAGCAAAGCCCACCTGCCTTGTGCATGGAATCTCCCCCATAAGCCAGTGAACATGCCTTCAAACTCTCCGGACCTCTTTTCATAGAACAGCTACCACCTCATTTCTAAATTTTCACTTATAAAGTCTTAGACATCAGGAGTTATTTTTTCCTCCAATCTTTCCTGGGAATGTCTCCATTCAGCTTGAACCCCTTGTCCTCTTTATCCACAGTTTTGCTTTTCATGATCAACCTCCGTCTGCAAACACCAAGTGGAAAATTCCAGAAATAAACAACTGGTAAGTTTTAAGTTGTGCACCAGCCTGAGCGGCACGATGAAATCTGCACTCTCAACCCGTCCTGGTCCAGATGTGAATCATCCCTTTGTCCACCATGTTCACCCTGTCTGTGCCCCCTACCTCTTAGTCACTTAGCAGACAGCTTGACTGTCAAATAGAAAAAGAAAAAGTATTTAATTAGGATTCGGTATATACACAGTTTCAGATAGCCACTGGGGGTCTTAGAACATATCGTCCGTGGATAAAGTGGGGCTACTGTAAGTAGAACTGGAGCGTTAACCACGTTTTCTACTTCCTTGACACATTTTATTCACTTGGAAGAATGAAAACCAACCCCGAGAGACATGGTGCTGTCCCATCTTTACCCGGACCACAGGGAGGGCTCATTCACTCTACGCCCTACTTTACTTAGCTATAAATCAGAACTTATTAAGATACCACAACACTATCAGGCACAAAGGAAGTGCTTCAGAAATGTGGGACACTATTACTAGTATAAATTATCATGCAGTCTTTTAGGGCTTTTAAAATCTCTGTCTGCTTGGGAGAGGTTTATCTCAACATTCAGAGGGAAGTGTAAATTTCACTGGTGAAGTTCTGCCAGGCAGGGAGACTAAACGCTTGGTGTTAAATAGGAAATGACCATTATGCCTCCTTTATACTTAGCATATTTATTGCTAATCTGAAACAGACAATGGAGAAGAGTAATCTCCATGAGAGAAAATAGTGAATGTTGGGCAGTGCCTTTGGCTCAAAGGAGTAGGGCACAGGCCCCATATGCCAGAGGTGGTGAGTTCAAACTCAGCCCTGGCCAAAAACTGAAAAAAAAAAAAAAAAAAAAAAAAGAAGAGTGAATGTCATCAAAATATCTTCCTTTCCATATTTCCTTAAAAAGAGAGAGAGAGAACAGCTTATAAGAAAAACAAAAAAAGCACCAATACTTCTAATTTGTAATTTTAAGAGGGAAAATGATTTGGCTGAAAAGTAATATCCCAACTGAGCTTAAAGTAATGACACAGAAAAAAAAATCCACTTTCTCCATAGTCATTGTTAATAATATAACTTATTGAAATGTAATCTTACATAATCATGGAAAAAGACTATTTTATTAAGTACTAAGATTTGGTTCTCGATAGAATTTTCAACGGAGAAACAGAGTCACTTATTTTTGATCCTATCCTGGGTTTTCTTAATTTAACAACATAATTATCTGCAGCAAAGATTGATCAAGATATCATGCATTATTTACCAGATTTTACTTTCCTATAAAAATATTTTTCATTTTTTTCCATCAGTGATCAGTGATTTCCATAAATGAGAATTAATGGACTTTTCTCTCCACTTCTTGGTTTTATGTCACAGAAATGATGAGCCTTCAGCAGAAATAACTTCCCATTTGAGTCTTTTACAATCACATCTGCCTAGGCAGGCTTTTCTACTAAAAATAGTGTCTGGAGTTTAAACTGAAGGACAGTGAAAAGAAGGGAATGAGAACCTAGCTCATCAAGGAAAAAAAAAACAAAACTATATAGCCTTTTTTCTAAAGGAACTTATTTACTTATTAATATACATTTAATGCTTATTAACTTAATATACATTAAAAAAATTTAACCTATTAATATACATTTAATAAAAAGGAAGATGTGAATAGTTAGCAAATTTAGGCATATTTTGAGACATTCTTCCTTGCATTCAGGCCTATGAAAAACAACATGAGAGAAAACAGAAAATAGCAATTTATTTTCCCAGATATTATTAAATGAAAAAGTAATTTGTGGTTAAAAAGAGAAATATATTAGAGAAAGCCTTTAATTTTATATTAAAGCTCAAATACCTCCAATCTCACCAAAAAGACATTCCCAAAACAATTTTTTAGAAAATAGGCAGAAAAACACATAGTCCCAATTCAAAGACTAACAGCCCCTCCCCACCACACACACGCATGCACACAAATACACGTTCTCAAAAAATATAGAGCAGAATATAGCTGTGGAAAATCCAAAACTTCTTCCAGTGCATCTATGTAATAAAATAAAATGTGTTTCTCCATGCAGAATAAACCACTTATCACTGGTTCAGTAATGAATAAATAAAAATGCATGTAGATGACTTCCGAAGTAGCAATGCATATGTATAAAATGACTGGGTCTCTATTGTACATCCCGGCTATATAAATGCCAGAGTTTAATGCACACATTTCTGCATTTAGCAGATAGGGTGGTCTGAGAAAAATATACAGCCAGCATCTCAGTTTGAATAAATAAATCAGAAAAATAAGAAACCGCTCTTTTTTTCCTATGCTATTCAACCTGCCTTCGCTCAGGCTTTATTGAATTCAACTATTAAGTAGAGACTTACATGATTTTCCCCATGAGCATATAGAAAAGTACAAAATAGAAAAAAAAATTAGGCTTTAAAAATATATACTCATTTCAGACTAAACATATTTTAGACAGAAACAAAATAATACGGGGTTTTGAAACATTAATATATCTTCCTAATTTATAGAACTGTTTAAGAGAATTTTGGCTTTTTTGCCTACATTACATGGGTTAGAAATAAAATGTTACAAATATCCTATTCGTGCAACGTGGAGGTGAGAAAATGTAGCACTCATGTCATTTGACACATGAAATCTTTATTCTCCAGGAGAGAAGCCATTGTTAATACTCTTCTTCATATTGTATGGCTTGATATTTTCTAGACATACCTCATATAAGTTATTTTCTGGAACTAAAGAAGCCACCAGGTAATATCTATTTCAGTCTTTGAAAAAAACTAAACATTCGCACCTGCTGGGTACAGTTCACACACACTAACTGGGTGAAGGACACGCTTATAACTTTGACTCAATTTGTATAAAAGCAAATTACATAACCAAAACATGTGCACACTTCAACAGCAACTAATCTTTGTTCAGAAAACCAGAAACACATACATATGATCTTTATAACCATGAAAAAGAACAACAAATTCCAAAACGAATTTAGGGTACCGTGAAGCTGCCACTCTTCTCTTTGTTGGTGACTATTTATGTATTAGCATAACTGTTTGGGGGAAGCAATTTGGCCAACTTCATTGAATATCACTAAATACCAATCTAAACCATGAATTTCATTAAAGAAACTTTGCTTTGTTCGAAGTAACAATTTTTATCTAAGAAAGATGAACAGAAGTCCTCAAAAAATGATGGGGGTGGAGTTTTTATTGGTCTATATGTCCAGAAATCTGTCCAGGGAAAAAAAGACTTTTGAGAACACTGGAATTATGCTAAATATATCTGGGTACTGACTCTGCTCTCTGCCACCTGCTTCCAATCTGTGGCCTATTACAGGTTTGTCCTACTAATGCAAAGTTTGGCTTGAGAGCTAAGACGTGCGGATTATTTTAAACATTAGCTTAAATGGAAACATACAGATATTTGTCTAGCTCGTCGTAAATGATAACATACACTCAGTTACAAAAGTCATTCTGACGACTATGAGATTTTCTGATATGTTGTAAGTTCACCACACCCAGGCAAAACTCAGGTATGACAGTGCATCCCTCTGCAGCCTGCCCTTTTTGTCGAGATACATGATCCTGCTCTATAGATATTTCAATTCTTCAGTTAACATGAATAACTACCAAAGAGACTTAATTTAACACCATAATCAGTGTGTGGTGTTTTAATTGGGGGAGAGAGAGCATCTTCTCGAAAACCTATACACCCAGTTTGCAATTTAAGTAATTATTCTTTTATATTATAAGTACGTATAGAAACATACAATTTAATTGTCTAAGACTATTAAAATTCTGCAAAACTTTATAACTTCTACTCATCCCAAGAATTTCTGGGAAAAGAAAAACAGTCACTTTTTTTCTCTCATTTACCAAAAGTGGTTACAATTTGTATTTTGTGTGGTATTCATCATTCTAAAAATTTGATCCTATTTCAGAGACACTGACAACTCAGTTCCTAGTAAACATAACTCTTTATTATTATTAAATCATAGCTGTTTATATTAATCCAGTCATGGAGTACAATGTGCTGGTTTTATATACAATTTGAAGTATTTTCATCTAACTGGTTAACATAGCCTTCATGGTATTTTCTTATTGTGTTATGACATTGGCATTCTACATGTGGTAAATTCCACATGTACCCTTGTAAGATGCACCGTAGGTGTGGTCCCACCAATTATCCTCCCTCCAACCATCCTCCCCTCTACCCTCCCTATTCCCTTTCCCCATATTCTTGGGCTATAATTGGATTATAGCTTTCTTATGAAACTTGGTTTCATAGTAGGGCTGAGTACATTGGATATTTTCTCTTCCAGTCTTGAGATACTTTGCTAAGAAGAATATGTTCCAGGTCCATCCATGTAAAAATGAAAGCGGGATGTTGGCATGGATATAGAGGAAAGGGAACACGTCTACATTGCTGGTGGAAATGTAAACTAGTATGTTCCTTTTGGAAAGACATTTGAAGAATATTAGGGATATAAAAATAGACCTGCCATTCAATCCTATAATTCCTCACTAGGTAGATATCCAGAAGACCAAAATCACATTATAACAAAGATATTTGTACCAGAATGTTTATTGCAGCCCAATTCACAATTGCTAAGTCATGGAAGAAGCCCAAGTGCCCATCAACCTATGAATGGATTAATAAATTGTGGTATATGTATACCATGGAATATTATGCAGCCTTAAAAAAGATGGAGACTTTACCTCCTTCATGTTTACATATTAACTCTTTTGAGGCAATAATCAGTCTCATTGGAAAGAGTAAGAAAGAAATCAAATTGTGTCAGAGGGTGACACAGGGTCACCCTCTAATGTAATCTTACATAATAGCTATTTCTCACCATGACAGTGAGAAAACTTAGAATCAGTTGTATTAAACTATTCAACGTTTCGAATTCGATAATAGCAGGTGCCTTTTCAGGAGGATCTAAGTTCATAAACAGAAATCTTGTGGGTGGTATTGCATTTTTCTGCTTAAGGAAACCCCAGTTTTTTTAAGCAATTAAGTTCTGTGTGACAAAATGGATAATGCTAGTTTCTTCAATGCTAGACGCTCAGCCTAAAATCTAAAATTCACGTGCTTCCTTTGAACCTTTTTGCTGCAGAGAAAATTAAGAAAAAAAGACTACCGCTCCTGTAACTTCTTCACTGTGCCTTTACCTTGTCTCAACCCATAGTCAGAATCTTTAATGAAAGGACTCACAAAGATGGACCGAAGAATTAGCATTTCTATGAATAAACAGATTCACAGTATAAAATTAGCTTTCCAAAAAAAAAAAGGGAAAAAAAACAAAATAAGACTTCAGAGATCTGGAGTTCATTTGCTAATTTTTCACATCAATTCACCACGATCATGGGTCCACTGACCCCAATAGTAATCTTTCATCCTTCCTTTATGTCTATAAAACTATAAGTCCCTCAGAAACACTATAATTGAAGGAAAATCAATAAATTTCAAATTTATAAAATATAATGCAATGTAAGAAATAATTGTTAAGGAGAAAGTATTAAGTGTTATTTTTTGAGGACATTCATTTCTCAAACTTCCAGACAGAGTTCACTGTTACCATTTGTCATCCTAAGAACACCTAAGAGCACCGTTTCTCCTCCAAAGGTGAAGTCTTGTCACTGGCCTCAAACTCCCCATTGCTCAGACTGATCATGGGGGAAACTCTTCATAATTTCTGACAAATGTCATTTTCATTGGTAACGCAGCCCTAGAGAAGTGTCCCAGGTATACCTGCACCGAGTCTCAGCTGCAAATCTACCCTGCCTTGCCCTTCTGGGTGGTTCTTGAACTGGACCTTGTAAACATTTCTCTTTTGAGTATCTCAGACAATGTCCGGTTTCATTAGCAGTAGAGAAAGGAATTTCTCTTTTTTGTTTCAGATGGGGTTTTTTTCCTCCCATTTTTTTTTTTGTTGTTCTTTGTTTTCTGTTAGGTTTTCTTTTCCCCTACATTATAGCTATGAGCAATATAGAAGAGATTCAGTTACAGTCACCGTTTCGCAGTGAATTTTGTAGGCACTTTGATGGATAACCTTTCCTTGACCCATTGACTATTAACCAAATCTGGCCTATTTCTTTTTTTTTTTTTGTAATTTTTTTTTATTTTTACATATACATGTGTTTATTAGAGTTCCACTTTTTGCCTTCACAGAATTAAAAAGGCTTAAAATTTAATAACAACAATGTTTAAGATAAGTACTAGAAACAAAAACCTTATAAAGAATGAAGATAAATACATTCAGAAAAGAAATTAGAGGATTACTGCATATTAAGCAATGTTAATAATAATAATGCAAAGAAAGTAATGCTCACATTGTCAAATAAGAGTATATGTCTATTATAGAATGCTTTGACTCTGAGGCTTAGTATGAAGACACCAGTACTTTTTTTTTCCCCAAGTCTCAAAAAATAGACAACTAATATTATATTAATAAAAGTAAAAGATAGTTTCAAAAAACAGATTATGCCAAATCTTATAGACAATAGAAAAAGAAGAAATATTTCAAAATCGTTCTACTAAATCTGGATATACCTGATATTGAAATTGGAGAAAATATATTATTATAAAGGGAAATTACAAACATACTTCACTTGCAAATGTGAATGCAATATCTTAAACATATTGACAAGTTGAAGTAAAAATTAATTTTTAAGTAATACACTTTGGTCAAAATTGAATCCAATTTATGTGAGAATTAGTCACTGTTTTCTTTTCTTTTTTTGTTTTTTGGCCGATTTCTCACTTTTTAAATCACAATTGTTTTTACTTTACCACTACCAACCACCTGGGTGATTCTGAAAAATGAATGTTTTTACACGCTCATTTGCAGTGCTGAATGAAATTAATAGAAAAGAATGAATTTTTATAGACATGTCTTTAAAATACAATTGTAATGCAAAATAATTAGCAAGCTTTTAAAATTTTTATAATTTACAAATTTGTCAGTAAAAATTTCAGCTGCAGAAGTACAATGTTCCATTATGAGAGAGATCTAAGGCCCAGCTGTGATATACCAGCTTTTAGCCTTATACATTTTTGTCCTTTATATATACATATATATATATATATAAAGATATATGTTTTAAGTTTAAAGGATATGTGATGCAATCTATGTCCTATATTAAGTATCAGTATCTCTATTTTATATTTGGATTTCAAGAAAAGTTAATTTCAATGCTTACTATTACAATAACAACAAGGAAAAACTTACCTGTGCTTTGTATACTGGTGTATGGAAGTGAATGATAGGTAATTTCACATTCCTGGGACACACTGATGTCATCTAGAGCAACAGTAGCATTCGATGACAAAATAGTAGCTTCTAAAATTAACTATAATTATAGAAGGATAAGGTTATTAAAATATACCCTAAAACTAACGTCTTAAATCATATTTCTTTGTGTGGAGCAATTCATTTCCATCTGTCCTAGTTTCTGATCTAATTTTAGAAAATTGTTTTGACCAGAACATTCAAATTCCAAATTTATAAAGTCATAACTCCTTTGTTAGACAACTTTAATATCTCAGGGAACCTTGTTTCAGTTAAAACGTGTAACATTCATCACCAGTGAAGGGTTCTCTTCCCATTGGAGCCATTAGGAGTCATATGCATCTATAACATAATGAGCTCTTTGGGGCAATCAACTGTGTAGTTTACAACTCAATTTAATTGAGATATGAATTTATTTGTAATGGGTCAGCTGGAGGCAATGATTCATTTCCATGTCGAAATATTTAAATGTATACATATTATGTATATATGCACAGAAACATACTTAAGTAGTAAAGCATAATTCAATCATAATATACAATGGTTAACAATATTCATATGCTAAAGAACTCGGGGGCATCTATTTAAGTTATTCTTAATAACTTAACACTCTGAATAATGACTGATACAATTTTTTTCTTTCTTAGTAATCACTAATATTATTATATTGTTATTACAACATATATGGAAGAAGGAAAGGAAGGAAGGAAGGGGAAGGAAAGGGGGAAGGAAGGAAGGAAGGTGGGGAAGGAAGGAAGGCAGGGAGGGAGGGAAGAAGGAAGGAAGGAAGGAAGGGGAAGGGAAGGGGGAAGGAAGGAAGGAAAGGAGGAAGGGAGGGAGGAAAAAAGGGAAGAAAGGAAGGAAGGAAGAAAGGAAGGAAGACAAAGGGATGAATTAAGTCTGTAGTCTTAAAGAACTGTGCAGGTGATCGCCAGTCTAGTACACAGGTAGTAAGCACACCTTGATTTTTATTAGGGAGAATCTTTAATCTCAAGGATCTTATAGGTTTTATGTCAGGGCTTAGAACATGCTATGGCAAAATACACTGCATTGGTGTTCACTCTCTGACTTTCTCCTGTCCTTGTGAGATCTGGCCATAAATAAATTATCTGACCCACCTGTCCTTAAAGTAGGTCACAAACTCTCATATGACAGGTGTCCTGCTCAATAACAGAGGAAAAGAACGCTAGATACAGAGGCAAGAAGAATTTGAGCAAACAGGCTTGCTAACTTCCTGCCACTTCATTACTATTAATCCTATGCCCCTTTTGTTCAATCATACTTCTACAGCCTTCCCTGAACCTAATCATAAAAATAGAAAAATTTCCTTGGGTCTTTGTATCTTCATTTCTGAAGGCCCTCGTGTCACATAAAATCTTGATAAATAAATTTGTCATGATTTTCTGTTGTTAATCTGCCTCTTGTTAATGGGGTGTCAACCATGATCCTTATGATAAATGAGGAAACGGTATTACATTTTCTGCGGAACACTCGGTATGATACATCCACAACTAATCTATTACATATGTGCCGTAAAAGATAGAAACACAAAAACACTGGGAGAATCAAAGGAAAACGTTCCATTTGTTCTGCCAAGAATGTGGGACTGAGAGTTTGGGAAAAGGTTTGGTGGAGAGGTAATATTAAACATGAATGGTAGTTGCTGCCAAAGGTTTACCTCAAGAAAATGAGGGAACAGTCCAAGGAAAACCACAGAGATAAGAAAGTGCACGGTATGGTCAAAAACTTGGGTTGGGCGTAATAGGAGGAGAGGATTTCAAGAGAATAATCAGATAATAGATGGAAAGGAGCAATTTGCAGGAGTTAGCATAGCCCAATTGGAGAGCAATTAGATGATATCTATTTAAGAAAATAGTCTAGACTATAAAAAATGAAGGTCATTTCTTGGCATTTATCCTAGAGAGATCTTCATAGAGTTGCCGTGAAGGTCTGTGCCTCACTGCTGGTTTTGATAACAAATAACAGGAAACAAAGGTAGATCAATCAATAAATAGCAACACCAACCTTGGAATACTGTACCAGGTAAAAATATCTCTATGCAATCATATGGAAAGAACTTTAACATGTGTTTCTAAGAAAGCATGTTATGGGGTAAAAATTTATAGCACACTATTATTCAGCCTGACAATACACATGGTTTACATTTCTAGTCCATAAGCAAATGGACTGGAATTATGAAAAGAAAAAAGAAAAAAAAAAGCAGCTAATATCTGTAAAGTTAAAGACCATGATGGCAAATGAAGATGGTCAGAAGAGACTATTGCTTTATTGGAAATGTTTGACATTTTATAATACAATGTACACAGTGCTGATGATTTTTAAAATCTGAATGGAGCTTTCTATAGAAGCTCAATGAACCAAGAAATCTATTCTTCAGATAAGAGGTAGAAAACCAAAACAAAGGTTTTAAGAAGGATTTTGATGAAATCCAGGCAAGCATTTTAACTTAAAAATATACATCATACTATGTTTTACATACTATGTTTTATCATACTATGATGTTTTACATCATTAATTAAAGGTGATTCATTTTGGACAGCTTTAAGTTTGAAAGAATTTTCTTTTTATTCATTATTATGATACAGCCTACATTAAAATTGATTAAAAGAGACACTTAATTCTTTAGACTCATTAGATAAGTAGTTGCTGACCATCATTTTTAAAGGCCTTTGCTACTCAAAGAAAAAAATACAGAAAAGGGACTTTTGAAGAACTTTTCTGGGTTCTTACACAGGGAGGTAGCACCTTGAGATTGGTCTTTAAAGAGTATTTACAGTATTTTTCCTGCAAGGAATCAATAGGCTCTTTTAAATATTCATATAAAAATGTAAAGATGAACACAACTTAAAAAGGCAAATAAAAACACAATAGGTCATCTAGACCTCTGCTCATTTACTTCTATACAATTAAATTTAGGACCATATAATGAAAGATTATAATTCAATAATTAATGAAAATCATCTAAATTTTAAAAGAAAAAATGATAACTTCCTCCAAAGAATGTGTTATACCTATAAGGGGTGACTGTTTCATGCGTCTAAAATCACCTTGGCCGTCTCTACTTTTTTTTTTTTTTTTTTTATTGTTGGGGATTCATTGAGGGTACAAGAAACCATGTTACACTGGTTGCATTTGTTAGGAAAAGACCCTCTTACAATCAACACCCTCTTTGGGGGTGTTTTGCCCCCAAAAGGTGTGGCACACACCAAGACCCCAAGACCCCACCCCCCTTACTCCTTCCCTCTCTCTGCTCTTCCTTTCCCCACCCCTCCCTACTGCTGGTGGGACTGCAAACTGATACAACCTTTTTGGAAGGAAGTGTGGAGAACTCTCAAAGAACTCAAGCTAGACCTCCCATTTGATCCTGCAATCCCATTACTAGGCATCTACCCAGAAGGGAAAAAATCCTTGTATC
>CAUYON010018657.1:0-30638 GCA_963573935.1 Arctocebus calabarensis
AAAGGATGTGAAAGATCTGTATAAAGAGAACTATGAAACTCTAGGAAAAGAAACAGCTGAAAATGTCAACAAATGGAAAAATATACCATGCTCATGGCAGGGAAGAATCAACTTTGTTAAAATGTCCATATTACCCAAAGCAATATACAATTTTAATGCAATTCCTATTAAAGTTCCATTGTCATATTTTAAAGACCTCGAAAAAATAATACTTCGTTTTATATGGTATCAGAAGTAACCTCGAATAGCCAAGACATTACTTAGAAATAAAAACAGAGCAGGAGGAATCACGCTATCAGAAGCCTTTTCTAAGCATTCCCTATCTACACAGTATCCCCAAGACAAGGTCCACAAGGGCACAGAAGACAAGAGGCAGGGAGGGAAGTTCCCTAAGGCGAACATTTCAGAACAAGAGGTATCAATGTTTCCTCCATTTATTCTGACAATGAAGTGCTTTTATTGTATTTGGGAAGTGGGCTCTTATGTGTGTAAGAAGAAGTTATATTGCACAATATGTATTATAAGGTTTTCCTAGAGCAGTCTTATGTACATTATATCATTTTAATTTTTATATGTGCATACATAAAATACAAATTTCTGTGTACATAAATGCATGCAAATAGCCAATATCAAAAGATAACGAATTAAAATAAATTGCACTATAGTTAGCCGCATATTATCAAAGCAGTTTCACAGAAAAAAATGATCCAGACCATTTTTAGGTCTTAAGAATTCAGGAAATGCTATCATTTTCATCCCTACATGTTTTTGCCGAATTATGTATAAACAACACCATACTGATGAGTGAACATTTTGTGTTTAAAGACTCTTAGAAAAAGAGATCTACAAATCTCTCTCAACATTACATTCCTGAAAAATACCTCAAAACTTTTGCCTGAGGAAACTATTTTCTGTAATAACATGAATTCCTCAGACAGCAGCAAAAGCCCATTTCCTGCTGTTAGACTCTCAATGGAAAGGAGATGAATAATTTTTCTTCATATCTTTGAGCAATGTTGGAATTATTCCCCAATCTTCTCTGTTTCACACTAAATAATTCCTCACTCCCTGAGCCCTTCTTCAAGGGTGTTACTTGAAATTATCGTTGTTGATCTCTATTGCACCCACTTCAGAGTTTCTTTATGAGTTATAGAAACCTAGACTCAAAAATTTAATAAGAGTAAAACTCGAATTTCACATTTTTCATAGTCTTATTTGTAGATTCCAATCTCCTAGTTAGAAAAAATAAAAATAAAAGAAAGAATTTGAGAAAATAGCAACACTACGTCCTGGAACTTATTTCCTGCCTGAGTCCACCCATGTTTACCGCTGCCCCCATATGCTCCCGGCATCTCCCCCTCCCGACTCCCACGATCCTCCACTTCCAGAAATGTGCAATGTTTTGTAACACTGGAATCTCTAGGCACTATTAATACCACTGTGGGATAGGGGCCTGGGAGGCTTTTGAAATAAAGTGAGATAGCACCAGAGCCCTATGTCGAGTTAAGACAGAATTCTGTTGCAAAGAACAATACCAATTTCTCTAGTAGACAGGAATGGTTTTAATTGGATTAATAATGTGACCCTTGGGCCCAACAAAGATCTATAATGCTTAGTTAGATGAAATTTTACCTAACTAAAAGGATTTGCTAACAAGATGTGATTTTTATTTTAAGCTCTCTAGAATGAAAGGGGTTGTCAGAGCAGGATCTCTTAGTCACATTGTAGCCTATGGGATTTATATTTTATTGTCTGATCACAAGCTCCTTTAGACTTGTGCAGGATGAGCTAGGCCTTCTCTTCTAAATATGAACTTAGTAATAGTTGTACTTAAATAATCACCCAACAGCATTTAATAACAGTAATAATATGATGTATTCATTCTAATATGGAAAACACTTTGTGCTCCTTAGTGAAAGGCAGTGCTTTGCATAGTTAAGTGCTCTGGAGGCCCCTGCAGTTAGCCTGCGTGAGTTTGAATCTTATACCCTCCATATATTAGCCCTGAATCATTGAACTAATTAAGCTCATATGCCTTAATTTTCTTACATGTAAAATAGAAATACAATACTTTCTCACATGGTAACTGGAAAAATCAGAGGGGGTAATAATTTATCACTTAATCTTGGATATGGTAGTAGTTCATTAAATTATAATTATGCTTATTAATCATCCGCATGATCATTGTTTAAATTAGTAACTTTTTCCATTACACTACTAGAGTTCTTTGCCAAACCTTGACCCCTCCTCTTACTTTCTTATAATATGGTAATCACTTTGGTTAAAAGCTGAGTAACATACAGAAAAGTGCTGAAAGTAGTGAGAAACTTGAAATCATGTAATCAGAGAGAATATGACTGTATCAAATCCAAAAACATTCACACATAATTCCCTCTTAAGTATAGTTAAATGAATAGACAAAAACTTCAGTTGAAATGAAATCTTTAGCCCCTAATATCAGAGTAGGCATCAAAATCACTTTTTAGGAGAAGAGAAAGAAACGGAGGCAGATGGGAATAAATAAGGACAAATTTCCTCTACATGGCATCTGTGTTCCCTTTGCAATTCCTAAAGAAAATATCCAGTGGTTTCTTTCTTCAGAAGCTTGACATACAGGCAGAGAGGCCCATGCAGGCCCTTTATAAATATTATGGTCATCAAAATGAATATGGAAACCCTGACAGTAACAGGGTAACACAGATCCAGATTCCTCCAATGTTGAATGTAGAGAGAGGTTAGACGTTAAGAAGATGGTCCTTTATGTACAAATACTCCTGAGGGTAAGGCTGATCATTCTTTCCTGCACTATTTTCACTGGCTTTATTCACATAACTGCTTTCCTTGAGATTTAGCTGGATGTGTATGAACTGCGATTTTAATACGAGGGAGGAAGAGGAGTTAAGTCCATACCTTTTTATGGAACTCATTCCGTGATAGCTACATTTGGTAGTCAATGCAAGGGATAATAGAATGAGTACATTTTTACCATCAAGGAATATCCACTTTAATAAAGAAGATAGAGAAATTGAGCACAAATAAAAATATAAAATGTTTTTAACAGAAAGATATAACGTGTTAAAGGAAACATACTTAGTGCTTTCAGTGGCCAGTGCAGGGGAGTGATCATAGACAAGTCAGGATCAAGAAATATTTTATCATCTTAACACCTGTGGCTCAAGCAGCTAAGGCACCAGCCACATACACCTGAGCTGGTGGGTTCGAATCCAGCCTGGTCCTGCCAAACAACAATGACGGCTGCAACCAAAAAATAGCAGGGCATGTGACAGGCGTCTGTATTCCCAGCTACTTGAGAGGCAGAGGCAGGAGAATCGCTTGAGCCCAGGAGTTGGAGGTTGCTCTGAGCTGTGATGCCACAGCACTCTATCCAGGGCAATAGCTTGAGGTTCTGTCTCAAAAAAAAAAAAGAAATATTTTATCGCCCAGTGGGAGGTGAGACACAAAAGAAAAATAAATTCATAGTTTAAGTTTTACGTGAAAATTCACAACTGATCACCTGCAGGTATACTTATTTGACTAACACAATATTTGTACATTTTTTTAAATACAGTATATGGCAATCTTTTTTAAATCTAAGAATTTATCTAAAAATTCCTGTTTTTAGCTTTTCTTTAAAAATCAGGAAGTCTGCACAGACTGGCTTTCATGACCTGTAGCAGTTCTTGAGAGGCTGCCCAGAACCGAGCCAGACATTGTGCTAAACCCAGATCCCTGTGCCGACTGCATACATTCAGGTGACCTGTCTTGTCTTGTACACATTTCAATCTAAGATTCTTCTTATCCATGGGTTATTACTTCAGAATATCTAATGTCTCTGTAAGAGAAAGCAAGAATATTGCACATGAAACTTATAAATAAAATTTTAAAAATCTTAAAAAAAAAAACCACTTAGAAATCTATTAGGGTCTGGGTGAAGAATAATCAGGGCCAAGACTTTATTTCTGGTCCTGAGGAGAACCTGCAGACAGGTGGCCAAGAATCCATGGGCAAAAATTAGAAAGAGAGTAACTCTGTAGAAATCCAGAAGGAGAAAGGCCACTCAGGCTTTGAAAAATCTAACTGGGGTCCCCTTCGGTCTTTAGGTTTCCATGAAGAGCCCAAGTGAAGGGGAGGCACTGTATGCTAAGAACTCTCCACCTCTGAAGCTGGGGGCCTCCTGGCCATTGCAACTAAGAAACTCAGTTGCAAAGCACCGTTCTCTGAAAGCCAATATACTGTCAGTCCTCAGAAGGGGAGACCACTGACATTCTCCATTCTTAGGATTGCCACTGACTTAAAAAAATAAATAAATAAAACACAACTGATCTTGAACTACAAGTAAGCCGAAAACGGGCAAAGAAAAATAACCTGTCAGGAAACTCATCAAATGGAGAAGACAAAGAAGCAGACTAATGGCATGTTGCAATTAGTGAAAAAGAATTGCTAAGAAGGAATGTGATGACTTGGATAAAAAAAAACACTAACAAGCCTTTACAAAAACTGGATTTTTGTACATACAAAAAAAATCACAAAAAGATTTTATAAAAACTTGGTCCAATAAAAAATGATTATCAAATTTAAATTTTACAAATTGATAAAACATGATAATTACTTTTGGAAGCTAAGCAACGGCCTGTGGGACCTGTAGAATAAAGATTTCATAGCACAGAGAAAAAATACAAAAACATAAAAATTAAGAGAGAGTTGGAGCGTCGAAATGGGAGATACAACATGCAGATATTAGGAATCTCCAAAGGAGGAAAAGAGCAAAAATGAAGAACAGGACTTAAACAAGAAATTATTAAAATCTAATTAGTTGAAAAACTACGTATTTATAGCTTGAAACAAAATAGAGAAATCATTTTAAAATTTCTGAATAAACTCTTTTACCATCAATTTCTCTTATTTAAATAATGCAGAATTCTATGTGTAACACACTTTAATCTTCTTTTTATGTTTTCTTTTCTATCATAGCTATCCATTTTTGAAAGTATTTTAAACTATTCAGTTATAATTTTATTTTAGAACATTTGCTGATGGTAACATTTACTTTAAATATTTAGTTGTATTTTGCTGGTGCATAGAGATTTAAAACAGTTAATTTTCCTTCATAACATCAGACAGAGCTCATCTTTTTTTCCCTTGGTACTTTTCTTCTTAAATGAACATGACCTGACAATAATACTTGTTCTTTTAAGATTATCTCTAGAAATATTTGTTGCTTGTATTAGAAATTATAAATCAACAACTTAAAAATGTATTATTTACTTAAGTTTTATTTTATCAGTTCAATATTGGTAGTTAATATTTTCTAGGAAATTGTTTTTCTATACATTTTATATTCTCTTACTATTTAGAGGAATAAAAATTTAAAAAATAGAAGATATTACTTTATACATATTATAAGATCAACACCTTAAAGTATTAACTCAAATTATTGTGGAGATTTCAGGTGTTAATGATATAGTCCATTGTCATTTTAGAAAGCAGACTGGCAATATTTCTTCACTGTAAAAATATTGCAACTTCTCATGTAAGCATCTATTCCATAAAAGCAAACTTGTAAATGTAAGGAAATACACTCAGACATACACATAAAGAACATTGATTAAAGTTTTGTTTCAAGTGAGGAAAAATGTATTAAGATAATAATTAAGTAAATTAAACAACATAATATCTATGGAATATAATATAGCTATTAAAAACTATAGGTTTAACCAATACCAGTTGATTTGAAGGGATTGTCAATGATATATTTTAAGGGTGAAAGATGCTGAGAAATGTTTTATTAGTGCAAGTTCTGCAAAATCAGGCATTAAGGTACATTAGATATGCAAGAAATTTATAAGAAAAAATTATGTGAGGGCAAGTGAGGCAGTTGCTGGAGAAGTTTGGGAAACTTCATGAAGAAGAGAAGGAACAAGGAAGGTCTGATGAAAGAGACTTTCACTACAGTGCAGTTCTAACAAACTGGCAACAACTAGGGAGGACTGTAGTCAAAATTGTTTACCAAGATTCCATGCTTTGCAGAAATGAACTTGCCATAGTTGACTTATCACTTTCAATCATTGGCTAGGTATGAACTGTAAGCCTTCATGGCAATAGGATGGAGAATTTCAGAGTTCAGTAGCAGGGACCACAAATCAATCAGTTGCCCTGTCATTAGGTATCAAGAGGCACATTTTATGACCATAACAAATTTTAAGATCATTTCTTTCAACATGGAATAATAATGGCTGAATATATGATGATATAATAATTGATTTCATTTTTTTCTTGAAAGAGGTGTGACAAGACAGAAAAAGAGTAGAAAAACAGAAATGCTTATATAAATGATTAATTTATATGAAATATTCTATTAATTTAAATAACTTTTGATATCTTAAAATATAAATAAATCCATTTAACAATATTTTAAGATGCCAATTGCCCCTAATTGATCTCTAAATTCGAAGTAATCCATATCAAAACTGCAGCATACTTTTCCATAGAAATTGATACACTAATTCTAAAATTCACATGAAAATGCAAAAGACTAACTTTGTTCTTATTCGAAATTACACTGGATATTATTTCCTCGTATTAAAAACTCCTGTTATTGAATAAAACTTAAGAAAATGAAATACAGCTCATAAATTGTAAGAAATGTAACTGAGTAAAAGTTTGTATCCAAAATATATAAAACATTCTTAAAACTAAAAAATAAGAGAACAACTCAATAAGACAAGACAAAATATTTAAGTAGCCATGTCACAGAAGATCTATGGTTGGAAAACAAGTAGTTAAAAAGATTTTCAGAAACCCTAGTGTAAGAACAGAGAGAAAGCTTCTCTTCTGATTCTTCTGAAAGTTAGCTGAAATGACTGATAATGGACAGATAACAGGAGAACATGACATACAAATTTATTAATATGCATGTGAACGCAAGATACCTGAAAATATGAAACTCAAAAAGGACCAGATGGTTGAGGTTAAATACCCTCCTAATAGAGGAAAGGGAACTGTTAGGGTCGGGGGGACTGTAAGTAATTTTAGAGAAATAGTAAATGATTTTTAGGAGCAATGAATGGTTCCAAAGAACACTGGCCTGGAACAAGTTTCTCCAAGCTCCAAAGGAGAGAAAGAAGGTAAAGTCCTTCACTGTGAGCAAATGTTGTCTTACATAGGTAAAGTCTCCCAGGCAATCTCTTGGAGCTGACCTCAGAAGAATACGTGAAAAGTCAGTCTGGGCATGCTAACTTTTAGTCTCTTCTCTTCTCCTATGATTGATTGATCTTTCCCAGTTATTTGATGGTATTTCTAGAGAGGAAATCTAGGTAAAAAAATTGCAAATGCCTCCTGGTGCTTTGTTAAAGAAAGAGGATCAGAGAGACGGGGGGAAGGGGAAGGAAGATCAGAGAGAGACCTTGGCTCTGAGGTTTATTTCTGAGGCCTTTTAATTTACTTTAATTCAAAGCACTCAGCATGCTAAAGCACTGTGTTTTGGGATATTGTTTTCTCAATAATAGTCACTAGGAAAATATAAATTAAAACCATAACATGGTAGCACACACATTAGAATGTCCACAAAACTGACCACAAAACAGTGTTTATGAGGCTATGGAATAACTACATTGAAACTTTTGCAGACTACTGGTTGGAATGTAAAATGGTCCAACCATTTTGGACAAATGTCTGAAAATCTTCAACAATTAAACACAGACTGACCATGAGACCTAGCTATTCTACTTCTGTGTATTTAGGAAGAATGAAAACACATGTTCACAGAAAGACTTATCTCCAAATGCCCAGAGCAACTTATTTGTAATAGTCAAACATTGACTATAATGTAAATGTCCATCAACAAGTTACTGGGTAAACATATTGTGATATGTCCTTACTACTCTATACTATTCAGAAATAAATGGAATGAACTATTGATGAGTAAAACAATATGGACGAATCTCAAAATGATCATGTTGAGTGAAAGAAGTCAGACAGAAATAGAGTATACACTGCATGTTTTCATTGATAAAATACTCTAATATATGCAAACTAATCTAGAGTGACAGAATACAGCATGGACAAGGAAGACTTATAGAACCATATAAGGAAACTTTGTGGGGTGATGGATATAGTCATTTTCTTGACTGTGGTGCTAGTTTCATGGGTATATAGAGACATCAAAAATTTTCAAATTATATACTTTAAATATGCACATTTTATGGGATATCAACTATGTATCAATAAAAATGTTTGAAAGTACATATAATAAAACAGATATAATATAATTTTTTCAGAATATTACATAAGTATGTGCATGTAGGTATATAAACATAAAAACAACCAAGAAAGGAACGTCTATGGATAGCGGTTAGTGATAATCTTATGCAAGTGGAATTTTAGAAAATTTTACTAGCTTCCTTATGTTTTTCTATACGTCATCAAGCAAACCTTAGGTCCTTGTTTCTTATCATGCTCACAGCTTGGGAGGAAATCCACCTGTAGCTTGAGGAGGATCCAATGGGAGCATTGTTGATGTCACTCTAATAGAAGCCAGTTATTGCCCACATTCTCAAACATCCAAGCCTACTTTTCATGCTGAAAACAGATGGCAAGGCCTATACAGTCCTCTCAGAAGAAAACTTCAAGTCTGGTGACTGCTGATCTCAAGGAAGAGCCTGGTTGAGTCTCAACCTACCTCTGTGAGGAGCAGAAAAAGACCCCTTACCTCCCTCCAGCACTCTGCCTACCTGGCTGGGCTGGGGGTCGTTTATTTCCTAATTGCTCCACCTAGTGATGAGTCAAAAAGGAAAGAACTGGGTGAGTTTCTTGCCTGAGTCTATTGCAACGATACAGGCAGGCAGCATTTACAGACCATATGATGCACTTCGTCTCTAAAACCGTCTAAGGATTCTTTCCCCAAGTTTGACAGTGAAGAAACAAACTCCAAAATGGCAGTGTCAGTGGGCACATTCAGTATGTCTCAAAATCAGAATTTGAAGCCAGTTGTTAGTTTATCATCCAAAAGCATTCCACTATATAATATAGGTAAGACAGACAGGACCAACAAACGCACTTTATGAAGTAAGGGTCTTACTGTAACCTCTGTTCCTATCTGTTTTAAAGATACGTTTTGGTTAATAAAATGTGTCTGCCCACTTCCCCTTTTATCTGATTGGAATTAAAATTATTTAATTCAGGAATAATTTCCATTTGCCAGAATATGAAAAAAAAAAGGGGGGGGGAGTTAATTTTTTTAAAAAGCTTGAACAGTCTATAAAAGAGCAACAGGAATTCTGGGAAGAGGGAACATGCACAAAGTTGTTGACTCCCTCTGTTTATAAGGTTGTAGGGTACCTTCAGACCACACTGCGATTCTTGTAGCAAATGCTTGTTTGACAATTCTTTCGTTCTAGGCATTTTTCTAAGCATTGCTTACAGCAGCAAGCTAGACATCATCTCCAATCAAGGAGTTTTTATATAAAGGCTTCAAAAAATAAATTCATCAAATAAATAAATAAGGTACTTTTGGAACATGACAAGCTTGATGAAAAAGAGTATAACAGGATTTAAAATAATGGGAGTGACGCCTTTTAAGTGTGCGGGCAACAGCCACTGTGAGAAGCATGGCCAAGAACGTGGCACACAGATTGCACTACTTTAGCTTGGGGCAGCTGCATAACAATGTGTTTGAGCTGAACAACCTTCTTCTGATTCACGTGAAGATTTAATGATCTTTGAATGCAAACCTAGGGAATAACAGGAGATGGTCCTAACCTTATCAATACAGGAATCAGTGGATTTGGACACTGATATACTTGCTGGCTCCCTATCTATCAGCAGTTCAAATTGTAATCTCCAAGGTCTTCTGGCTTCAAATACCATCTATACACTGAGGATTGCACATTTTATCTCCAATCAGTCTACTGCGTGGTATCTCAATCTTCCTACACTAAAAACTGAGGTGCCAATATCCATCTCTTTCCATCCTAATATTCATCTCACCTAATCCTGTGGCTCTTCCCTCTAAGTAAGTGGGAATCCCATTCTTTTGGTAATTTGGGCAAATACAACACTGGGCCTCATCTTGACTTCTTTCCTTCTCTTTCATCTTCCATCTAATTCATCAACCCATGTTTTTCACTCAATTATCAAAATATAAACTAAGATCCAACCGTGTCGCCTTCTCACTAGTACCCTGCTATCCTTCAGACACAGCTTGTGCAAATTCCTGCTGCAATCCTGCCTGGTTACATGCATGCCTTCCTGCCCCCACCACTGTCATTTCTTAACTCAACAACCAAAACGTAGCGTCCCTATTGACTTGTGCACCAGGGCGTATCACTCCTCTCCTCAGAACAGTTCTGATGAGCTCCTGGCTCCCTCTGGGTAAAAGCCAGACCCCTCACAATGCTGGTCACAAAAGCCTAAGGAAGCCTTCCCTCTTTCCGCCCTCTCTTGCATTTCCTTTCTAATTTCATCTCCTACTTCCCAACTCTGTTCACCAGGTTGCCCATGGGGCAATTTGAGCTCACCAGGCATGTTCTGCCTCACTGCCCTTTCCTGGGGTGTGCACAGAGCTCATTCCCTCAGGTCCTTTGGGTAATCAGTAATCAGCTTCTTCATAAGGCCTTCCTGACTGTTTACCTAAAATGTGTCTCCCCCAACATTTCATACCCCCCTAGCTGCCTCATTGTTTCCCATATCTTTATAACAACTGTTAGAGTTTATCTTTCACTTCCTCACACTGCTTTTAATCCGTCTTTCCCATCAGAATGAAAACTCCAGGAGAACTGAAATGTTTGTCCCTTTTGTTCACTGTTGTATGCAAATTTCTTTAACTGGTATCAGCTATATAATAGTTATTTAATAAATATTTGTTAAATGCATGAATAATCAAATGAATAGATGGTTATAGCTAAGGAAATTTAATTAAAAGGAAAGTATAGCTCAATAAGTCTGATAATTTATTAAGTTTCTATTTGGTAACAGGAGAGAGAGAGTCTTTAGTAAAAAATATAACTGCTTCCCCCAAATTTCTAGTATGTTGCTCCCTGGGATCCAAGGGCTGGTCTCTACACAACTCACATTTCATACCTACCACGCACCTTATTATGTGTTTCCATTAATGGAAAGACTACAGCTAGAATTTTATTTTACACAAAGGTCAGAAAATTCAAAGCAATGGTTGCCATACCAACTACAACTTGGCCCCTCAGCTCATATGAATTTTTGCTATTACTCATATCTGCTCTTAACTTTTATGCCTTAAAAATATATAAAGGCAATTTGTCTGCCTTACTGCTGCAGTGGGATTTGTCTACAATTTATGCTTCAGGGCTCACCACAGGACTATGACATAACAGAACACACAGACTCTCTCTTTCTTTGGCATTGAGCAATAGAAAGCATTTCCCTCCCTACTGAAGTCCACCCATAAAAGAGACCATTCACTTTTTAAAGTTGCTGCTCCACATTTGACAGAGGAGAAAAACTAAACTACTTTTACACTCCGCATCTGCCTCAGTTCTCCCCAAAGCCTGGGTTTTATTAAGGGGTCTTTTCCTCACACAGGGGATACTCCTTTGTATCCATTTTATGAGACTCCAGGCACAAAACCTGAACTTGAATCTTACAATTCATATGGAAATGTGAGCCACACGGATTTATCCGTCTCAGTGACATTTCTTGTTGAGTGCTGTCTTTTAGAAGAAACAATGTAATCATCACTTATTAGGACCTTCATGGGATGGCTTTTTAATGACAACAACATTTCATGACATTAACATGTTCCTGCCATCACCATTAAAAAAAAAACTAAGTACCTGAAGATAGCTCTGGGGCCTTTTGTGTATGGCAATAACCTCAATTTTCTGAAACTTACATCCATAAGATTGCATCTAATTAGAATAAACTAAAATTCACCAACGTCTATGGCAGCCAGACAACCAAGAGGACACTAGGAAAGATGCTCTGCCATTTACAAAACACAAGCATAGAGCTGAGCAAAGGGGGTCCCCAGACCTACTGGGATAAGAAAGAACATGTAACATGTAAACACTCAGGTGCTTTGCTAAAAATTAACTGTAAATATTTATTTTGAAAAGTATGTGTTGGTTGTGAAACAAGAAAGTGTAAAAAGGTTTACATGACAAGTTTCTTTCCTAAACTGGTTACTCATCTGCCCAGCTCTGCCTCTAGGCCCCAGCCAGAGCTTGGGAATAGAGATCACTGTTCTTATCTTTTCAAATTCCTCTACTGAGTTACTTAACACTTGCTCAAGTAACAAAGGAATAAAGCTGTAAATAGATTTTAAGCAGACCTGAAATTTATTTCTATTTTCCTTAGTATAATTGATTGTGCCTCATCAACCCTCTTTTCTCTTTCAGATTAGTTGAAATATTGAATGCAAAAATAACTTTTCAAATGTAAATTGCTTATTTTATTGTGGTTTAGGTTGTTAATAGAAAGTAATATGATACCTTAGATTTGTAATTTACTATTTATAATGAGATTTCATGTACAAGTATACTTTAGAGTTAATTCTGTAGGAATTTGATTCATTTTACTGGCATACTGTGTCTACACACACACACACACAAACATACACAGAGACAGTGCCAAAAATGTGTACACTTTTTTAAAATGGGGGAAAAAACTATTAAAATTGTAATACTCAAGTCACATTTGACTTCTGCAATCACAAGACATACAATATGCAAAATAACAAACATTATTGGCGTATATAGAATATATATACATATAGAAAGAGAGAAAAGAAAAACAAGCTTTGTTAAATTTTAATGTCTTACATATTTTTGTTTTGTTTTCTTTATAAAGCATTCAAATTCTAGGGCAATGATAATATGCTTTCTTTATTCCGATCATTTTAAGGGGAATGTGCTCTTTGAGATATTTCTCTCTTAGTGATAATAAATTTAAAAACTATATATCAACTCGTAAAGCAGACTGTTTTAGTGGAAAACGATTGAATTTGAAAGGAGGAAAAATTATTTTCTATTCAGCTCTGCCATTCCTAATAGAATGTGACTTTGAGCAAGTTAGTTGCTCTTCTGTCATTTTGAAGAAGTGTGGCCTGCTCCAAAACTTTGTTCATTCTTCTCTGGGAATTACATATGAAAGAGAAATCAAAGAGAAATAAGAAAATTATAACAAAAATGACTAACTAAATAGAGGAAAAAATAAAATGTGACAGGTAAAAAAAAGTAGAGAAAGCATAACTTGCAAGAATAAATATTTCAGTGGGTCTTTGAGATGGAAAGTCTTGCATGTTCCCTCTGCTCCTCCTCCAAAAATGAATGACAAGAAAATTCTCCAAGCTTTCTCTTTAGAACACTGATGTAAAGCCGGCTGCTGCTGGAAGAGGAAGGGGAGGACGTTAGTACTTACTGCATCTGTTATCTGCTGGCTGCACTCCTGGGTCCTTCACACCTGCTGGCTCATTCCTGCAGGATCCAGCTCTGAAATTACTGCATTAGGAAATCTTTGGGTGCGCGTTGTTTTTGTTTGTTTTTTGTTTTTCTCTTTTTCCAGTGGTTAGGTTATTACTGTGGTGGCTAATTTTGTGCTTCAGCTTGACCGAGGCACCGTATGCCCAGAAATCCAGTCAAACATTATCCTGGGTATGTCCACAAAAGGATCGCTTGATGCGATTACATGTCAATTGGTGAATGGACCTCATCCATTCAGGTGCAGGCCTGAGTACAAGGAGGCTGACTTCTTTGTAATAAGCAGGACCTCTTTCCATCTGTCTTCAAAAAGTGGGACATCAGCTTTTTTCCTGCCTAACTGAAACCTAGGCACTTCCTGGGTCTCCAGCCTACAAGGTTTGGGACTAGAAGTACAGCACAGTCTCTCCTACCTTTCAGTCCTCCTGACTTGGACTGGAACTAAAACTGGCTCTCTGAGGATCCTGCTTGCAGACCCACCCTGAAGATCTCGGGCCTTGCCAGCCTCACCTACATAACTGCATGAGACATTCCTTATACTAAACCACTTAATATGGACACATATATCTATTTGTTCTGTTTCTTTGGATTTGTCTGACTATTAATAATACAATTACCATTATTATGCTGCCAATAAAAATAACTTGACTTTATGGACTAAATGTTCGTTTCCACCCAGAAAGTCATATGTTGAGTCCCTAACTCCCAATGTCCTGGCATTTGGAGAAGGAATTAAGGGGAAATAATCAGGGCTAGAATAGGTCATGAGGGTGGGACCCTTACATCGAGGTTAGTACACTTATGAGAAGAGTTACCAAAGAGTATTTGTCTATTTCTCTCTCTCTCTCTCACTCTGCCTCCCCTCTATACCCCCCTGCTATATTCTCACACAAAGAACAGGTATCAAAAAGGCAGAAACCTATAACTAGGAGGAGATACACCACTAGGGTATCTAACATAACTGTGAGAGCAAACATTTCTATTGTTTACCCTGTTGATGGTATTTTGTTTTGGTGGCCCAGGCTCATTAATAAACTTCAATTTATATATCACTGTTTATTTTATTTTTTTTAATATGGCTTTTTTTCTTTGATTTTTTTTTTTTTCAGTTCACCCGGGGCTGGTTTTGAACCCACCTCCCTAGGTATATGGGGCTGGCACCCTATTCGCTGAGCCACAGGCACCACCCCATTACTCTTTATTTTTAAATATATCATCATTGCATATTAGAGTTCCTTGAAAATCCTGTGAAATAGATATTTTATTCCTCTTTAGGAATGAAAAAACCGAGAAACCGAGACATGTAATATCTGGCCACACAGGAGCCAACTTAATGTCCAGGCAATTTAATACATGTACCATATAAATGTTTAAAATGGAGTTCACATAAACAATATTTTAAGAAATTACTTTAGTATTCTGGGTTGCACATTTTTTATACCTGCATAATCTTAGTGTCAATCAAAATAAGCCAATATTCCATTTATATTTAGCAGAAGTATAATCTTTCCCACCTTCCTGATTATGTGTATCTGATGTTATTAATGATAAGTGACACTCCTATATTCTCTTATTTATCATACTAACAGTTACAGAGCGAATTCCACTCTTTATAAAGCATCTGAGATGTTGATCACATAATGAATTTTCAGATTATTCATCACATGCAGGAAAAATTCATGAACTACAGAGGAATGTAGCAAAGCCCAAGAATCTCTCTAAAGTGTTGAATAAAAGAAAAAGAGCAAGATATAGAAATACAGCCTTTATTCATGATCTGAGTGACTGTTAATGAAGAAAGAAATATGAGTTTGCAACTTTAAAGATGTTATTTCCCAATCCTATAAATCACTTTATTTTTCAATTTAATAGCCTATAGAAGTAGACTATATAGAAGATAATATAATGTCATGACTATCAATAGATAGAGCTGACTTATAGAATAAATTGACTTTTTATTCAATTTTTACAAAATAATAATTATGATTTTGTCTAAAGAAAAAATATCCAACTTCAACATAAAAATTAGGGATGATCATAAAAGCATAAAACAGAAATTAACATTTATAATTTCAAAATAGAAATAGTTTTTAGCATTTGGGGTACAATATTTCTATTTTCTTTAATATATTTCCTTACATATGTTATACACACACAAGCAGGTTTCCTATGAGCCATGATCCTAATTATCCCCAACCTGCCTTCAACTTGTGTAAGGAGCAGGAGGAGGAGAGAGAGTTATCATGAGTTCGGCATTCCTGTACCAAACATGTACAGACATTTTTTTATTCATCATTATTCCCTCAGTAATACAGCATGACATCTATTTACCCAGATTTTACATTGTACTAGGTATTATAAGTAATCTAGAGATGGTTTAAAGAATACGCGAGACACAGCATGTCTGCAAATACTACCCCATGTTGTAGGAGATCCTGGAGCATCTGCAGATTTTGGCATTTGCAGGGGTTCCTGGAACCAACCTCCATGCACACCAAGGAAGAACTGCACTTCCCTGCTGCCTGGTTTCCTCACTTGGGTTAAGCATTTCCCCACATCTCATTTTTCTGGCCATCAGAGAAGCACTGATCCTCCCCTTCTCAGTTCCAGTATGAAAAATTCTATAAAGGCCTTTACTTAGCTTAACATAGGTCAAGTATCTGCCTCTGAACCAAAGAGATGTGCCCAGAAGGGTGCAATTCCTTGGTTAGATTGGGTGCAGGAGCAGTCGGGAGAGGGAAGAAAGGAGGAGGGGAAGGAGGAAGAGGAGGAAAGAGGTGGTTCTGAGTGGAGTGTGGCATAGACGTCCAATGCATTCTTCATTCTTATTTATAGCTTCTTTCTCAAAGTCAGTAATTCATCCACAACATTCATCTTTATCGAACCTCTATGCAGCTAAACATAGTACCCTCTGAAATTTCTAATTCACTTACTCACAGTTTTAACCTTTATAGAGACTATCTGAAAGTGATAATGTGGCATTAGAAATCATAAGTAATAACCCAAAATGACACAGTCTACCAGGAGAAATGAATCAAATATAACTATTAGTCAGCATTTATTACTTTTTCCTTTATATATTATTAAAAGTTTTATTAGCATACAATAAAAATAAACAAAACTACATAGTTTGACTTTCTAAAGATATAGTCAATTATTTTCATTAATGTTAAAAAATATAATAACAATGTGATGATTGGGCACATTCTTAATATTATCTCCTTAAAAGTCCCAATAAAAGATACTACTTGTTAATTTAGCTATACATAGACTTCCAGAAAGTTCTTTAATTTCTGAAATCCTGAGGTTGAAAAGCTATAGGATACAAAGTAAACATTTGTTGAAATGTCTTCATAAAGGTTAGAAAGAAGAAAGTGTTGATTGCATGCAAGGAAACCTAAATGAGCTAAGTCTATGAAAATGTGAAATTAACTCCATTGGGACAGCCTCTCAATGGAGTCTTTCAAAATTACCCAAGCAAAATTGTTTCAGGCAAAGATTATAGTTTTTGGATTTTTTTTCCCAAACATATTTGGAAAAATAGAGCATGTAAATCAAAAACACATCTTTCAAACCTATCATGCATTATGATTCTGAGTTTCTGTTCTCATTTGAGTTTGAATATATTTCCTGACCCTCAATATAACATTATCTCTGTAATCCTTTACCTATAGCAAAGCTTCTGCTATGCTAAGCATACATGTATAGAACAAGGCCTAACTAGAAAATGCTGCCAAAGCAAGTGACCAGTGTCTTACAATTAGGCCACATGCAGAATTATAGACAAATTGTATCACAGCTGTATCTACAGCTGCTTAGAAGGTAAATTTGTTTGCCATCTTTCTCTTGCAATGGATAACCTGTGAATTTTCTTATCCTTTCAGTAACCACTTGTAGAATTTTTGATCACTGGATTTTCCTCTGACCATGAGAAGACTTAGAATCTTTTCTAGACTCTGGATTCAGTTATCTACTGATCCTTGTTTTCTGTCTGAGACTATCCAGACTTCGTCTTCTTTGTATTTCTGCCATTAAGTAGTTCACAACATCTTATTTACTGATATGTCTTTGACCACAAAACCTTTGACTCTCTTAATTTTTTGCATCATTTACTTACATTCGCTGTAACATTTCACTTACCTTGATTCCCGAGTTCACATACATGTTTATTGGTTCTCTCGTTCCACCCTATGATTTCAACCTTATTCTACTCTTTGTTTCAGAATTATGTTAATCACATCTTCATATGGATTGTATAGAAGGCTGACTGAAAACAAATGTGTAAGGTGTTTACATGGAGGAAAAAACTCTCTTTTTACTGATCATTTATGTGTCTCTACATTTGACTGCCTAACTGGTACATGCTTCAGATCACACAATATGAAGAAACTATGAAAGGGCCTGGAGCTGAGAATGCTGTTTTGTTGGTATAAAAGTTGTTAACAGAAAGCTGTTCACCATACACAGTAACCAACAATGATTTCCCTCAGCAGTATCTGATGAATTTTCTTGAAAGATTATCCAAATAGATGACCAAATTATGTCATCTGTAAATACTTTAGGCTATGAGACACTGAAAGTTTATTTTTAGGCCCAGATATATTTAAGTTAGGCTAAAAGGGAAATCCTGGCAGGGAGTCAAAGTGAGATTACTTCCAAATTTGTGCCTGGAAAGTTGCTTCAGTATTACCCTTCTAGACACAAAAATAATTAAAAAGAATATCTCTTTAAGAAACTTTGCATATAATTTTTATTTTTAGGAAACACACTCTCACACTATACTTAATCTCAATAGTAAACAAATAAATTCAAAGAATATGAATACAGTTCCAATTATACAACAACATAAAAATAACTTTATCTCTGGTATAACATAATGCCAAAATTTCAGGTTCTAAATTTAAAATATATATATATTGGCCAAGCATGATATCTGACACCCATAATCCTAGCCCTCTGGGAGGCTGACACAGGAAAATCATTTAAGCTTAGGAGTTCAAGACCAACCTGAGCAAGAGCAAGACCTCATCGCTACTAAAAATAGAAAAATAGCTGGGCATTTTTGTGAAAGCCTGTAGTCCCAGCAACTTAGGAGGCTGAGGGAGAGTTTGAAGATGCTGTGAGCTAGGCTGTTGCTAAACTCTAGTTTAGGCAACAGAGTGAGACTCTGACTCAAAACCAAAAAAATTTCCTCTGTCCAGCCAATTTATTTACCACTATAAGAACATTTTAGGTGTTATATTTAGGTCTTAGAACTATTTTGAATTAATTTTTGCATATGATAATAGGCATAGGCTAAGGTTCATTTTTAAGGATCCTGTCTTTAAAACATTATCCTTTTGTATGAATAACTTTTGCATTTTTACAAAATATCAGTTGAATGAGTATATGTGAGTCAGTTTCTGGAGTCTCTGTGCTCTCATTTAGATATCTGTTCCTATCCTTCACAAAGCCACCTGGTCTTGATTAACATAGCTTCATCTTTAGTTTTAGAATTGAGTACTATGAGTCATCTGACTTGATTGCTTTTTTTCCCCTCAAACTGAATTGACTAATCTAAATCATTTGCCTTTATAAATGATTATTAGCATCAGCTTGTCAAGAATCTATGAAAAATTCTGTAAGGGATTTGGCTGAAATTATACTGAATCTACAAATCAGTGTGGGGTTGGATTGACTTCTAAATAGTATTGTATTCCAATTCATGAATAAAGTCTAACCATTTACTTGAGACTTCTTTAGCTTTTGTCACCACTATTTTCTCTTTTCATCATGTAAATAATGCACATATTTTCTTAGGCTAGTATCTAGGTTTTTATTCTATTATAAATGGGGACTGTTTTAAAACTATTTACTTTTGACATACAAAAGTTGTAAATAATCAACATATACAACTTGGTGAATTTGAAGATAACCACAAAACTACCACTGCATTATCAAGGCTGTAAACCTCCAAAAGTTTTCTAATGATCCTTTATTTATTATTATTATTTTTTTATAATAAGAACTCTTAATATAATGTCTACCTTTATAGCAAATTTTGAAGTATACAGCACTCTATTGTTATCCACAGCTGTGCTGTATGGTACCATAACTCATCCATCTTATATAGCTGAAATTTTATACCCTTGGACTACTCATGCACCCTTTCCCCCTCCTCCTATCCTGGCAACCATGATTCCATTCTCTTCTGCTATGAATCACAATTTTAGATTCATCATAGAAGTGGTATCAGGTTAGTATTTGTCCTTCTATGTATGGCTTACTTTACTTAGCATAATATCCTTAAGCTCATCCATGTTGTCACAAATGGTAGAATTTCCTTCTTCCCAAAGGCTGAATAATATCTGATTTTACATACAAGTGTATATCACATTTTTAATATTCATATGCCCACAAACATATAAGTTTCTTCTATGTCTTGTCTATAGTGAATAATCCTGTGGGAACATGAGACTGCAGATACATATTTTTTGGAGATATTTATTTTAATTCCTATGGATACATACCCAAAGGAAGGATTCCAGCATCACATGGTAGTTTTATTTTTAGTTTTTTGATGAGCTTCCACAGTGTTTTTGCCAAGTGAGTGCACCAAATTACATACCCACTACAAATGCACAAAGATAATTTTTTACTCCACATTTTAACCATTTTTTTTAATAACAGCCAACACATGTGCAGTGATAATCATTTTGATTTGCATTTCTGTAATGATTAGTGATGTTGAGCGAGCATTTTTTTCATATACCTGTTGGCCATTTGTGTCTTCTTTTAAGAAGTGTTCGTTTAAATTCTTTGTCTATTTTTAATCACATTATCTCTTTTCTTACTGTTTAGTTATAGGAGTTCACTATATATTTATACTATACTAACCTTTTATCAAATAGTTTGCAAACACTTTCTCCCATTCTGTAAAATGTCTTTTCATTTTTTTGACTGTATCCTTGGCTCTGTAAAAGCTTTTTAGTTTATCACAATCCTACTTGTGTATTTTTGCATCGGTTGCCTGAGCTTTTGGTAACAAAACCAAGAATTCATTGCCAATCTAATACCTAGAAGTTTTTTCCCCATGTTTTCTGTAAATCATGCAAATCACCTTCAGTTCCTTTAGGGTTAATTTTTATGTATGGTGTGAGAGAAGGATCCAGTTCCATTTTTTTGCAGAAAGATGTCCAGTTTTTCTAATACTACTTGATGAGATAACCCTTACCTCTACATAATCTCATAACCCTCATTAAAGATCACTTGACCATATATGCTTGGATTTGCTCCTAGGATCTCTTTTCTATTTCATCGATGTACATGTTTGTCATTGTGCTAATACCATACTGTTTTGATTGCTATAGTCTTATAATATATTTTAATATCAGGAATTGTGATGTTCTTCTTGCTCAAAATTGCTTTGGATATTCTGAGTATTTTGTGTTCCTATTAGAATTTTGGTATTGCTTTCTTTTTATGCTTTTTTTAAAAAGCCATGGAGATTTGACAAGGATTATATTGAATCTATAGTTTGCTTTCGCTAACATGGACATTTTAACAATTTTAATTCTTCCAATCCATGAACATGAAATGTCTTTGCATTTATTTGTGTCTTCCTTAATTTCTTTCATCAGTGTTCAATTGGTTTCAGTGTATGTCCTTCATCTCCTTGGTTCATTATTCCTAAGTATTTCTTTCTTTTTCATGCTATCATGAAATTGTTTTATTAATTTCTTTTTCTGAAAATTTGTTAGCATGTAGAAATGCAATTGAATTTTGTATGTTGGTATAGTATCTTGTAATTGTGCTGAATTTGCTTTTTAGTTTTAACTTTTTTGATGGAGTCTTAGAGTTTTCTACATGCAAAATCATGCCATCTTCAAATGGAGATAATTTTTCTTCTTTCTTTTTGATTTAGATACCTTTTATTTCTTTCTCTTGCCTAATTGTGCTGGTTTCCAGTAAATTGTTGAATAGAAATTACCAGACTGGGACACTTGATCCAGATTTGGGGGGAGAAACTTTCAGTTTTTAAACTTCATGTATGGTGTTAACTGTGGGATTGTCTCAGATGGGCTTTATTGCATTTAGATAAGTTTCTTTCATACCTCATTTGCTGAGAATGTTTATCATGCAAGAGTATTGAATTTTTAAAAATGCTATATATGCAGCTATTCAGATGACTGTGTGATTTCTATCCTTCTCCCTGTTAATGTGGTGTGTCACATTGATTGATTTGCGTATATTGAGCCATACATGCATTTTAGGAATAAATCACATTTGGTCATGCTATGTGATCCTTTTAATGTGCTTTTGAACTTGGTTTGCTAGTATTTTTCTGGAAAAAAAATTGCATCAATGTGCATCAGGGTGTTGGTCTATAGTTTCCTATTTTTTGTGGAATCTATTTCTTCTGATTTTAGTATCCGATTAATACTAGCCTCATAAAGAGATTTGAAGTATTCACTATTCTACTTTTTGGAAAATTGGAGAATGATTGGTAATAAATTTCCTTAAATAATTGACAGAATTCACCTGTGAAGGCATCTGGTAGTGGGATTTATTTGTTGGGAGGTTTCTGATTTCTGATTCTATCTCTTTATTTATTACTGATCCTTTGAAATTTTTTATGTCTGTGATTCAATATTGATAGATTGTATGTTTTTAAGAATTTATCTATTTATTTTAGATCATCCAATCTACTGGCTTATAATTGTGAAGGAATAAACATCGTGCTTACAGTGACAGTCACTGGTTCTTAACACTTCAAAGGAAACCCTGAGAGCAAGACATTCTCCTGGCAAGCCTAGAGAAATCTTGTAACTTGGAGGCAAGCCCTAAGTAACTTAGTATTCTGCAATGAGGTAAGATCAGTTACTCGATAGTAAGCAGGTGTTAAACTTTAAACATTTTATGGTACTTCATTGTGGGAGTTGTGGAGAAAGCTCATAGTTTCCTTTTTGTGGTCTTTAAGCATGTAGCTCCTGTACGTCATTACTCAGCACTATTCACACCAATACTATTCACTATTCACACCTGTTAGTGATCCTCTTGCAAGTTTGTACTTTCAATCCTCATTCTGGCTGTTTCCTTCGTGTTGCTCTGTCATTTATTGCCCTGGGTAGAGTACCGTGGCATCACATTCCACAGCAACCTCCAACTCCTGGGCTTAGGTGATTCTCTTGCCTCAGCCTCCGGAGTAGCTGGGACTACAGGTGCCTGCCACAATGCCCGGCTATTTTTCTGCTGCAGTTTGCCCAGGGCTGGGTTTGAAACTGCCACCCTCAGTATATGGGGCTGGTGCCCTACCCACTGAGCCACAGGCACCGCCCAGATATTTTTTAAATGTATAGTAAAAGTTTTAACATCTCATCTTCCATTTCTGATGATATATATATATATATAATCATTTAAATTGCACACTAGCTTCATGGCTACCCTGTATATTTGTATCTTCTCTCTTTTTTTCCTTAGTTAGTCTAGTTAAAGGTCTTTCAATTTTGCTTATTTTTTGAAGAACCAAATCTTAGTCTTGTCTATTTTTTATATTGTTTTTATATTCTCTATTTCTTTTTTTCTTCCCCAATCTTTATTATTTCCTGCTACATTTGCTGTTAGTATTTCTTTTTCTAGTTCCGCCGGGCATGAAATTGCCTGTTAATTTGAGGTCTTTTATTGAATGTAGGCATTTAATACTATGAATTTCTTTCTTAGTACTTCTTTTTCTGTATCCTGTAAGTTAGACAGGTTGTTGTTTTTATTTTCATTTGTCTGAAGACATTTTCTAACTTCTTCTGTAATTTCTTCCTTGACCCAATGGTTGTTCAAGAGTATGTCATTTAATTTCCATGTATTTGTTAGTGTTTATATTTTTCTGTTCTTATTGATTTCTAGTTTTATTCCTTTGTTGTCAGAAAAGATACTTGCAATGATTTTATTGTTAAAACGTGTTTTCTTATACTTAGCACACCTAGCATGTGATTTATCTTTGAAAATGTTCCATGCACACTTGAGAAGAATATATATTTTTCCATATTGAGTATAATACTCTGTATATGTCTGTTGGACCAATTTGGTCTTTTGTGCTTCAAGTCTACTATTTCCTTATTTATTTACTGCTAGGTGACTGTCCATAATTGTAAATAGGGTATTGAAGCCTCCTACTATGATTTTACTGCTGTCTGCTTCTCTTTTCAGATTTGAAAGTGTTTCCTTAGAATATTTGGTTCTTTGATATAGGTGAATGTATGTTTATAATTGTTATATCTTCCTATGTAACCTACCCTTTCTCATTAGGCAATGACATTTTTGTCTGATGTAAGTATAGTGATCCCTGCTCTCTTTTGTTTACCACTTGCATGGAATATCTTCTTCAGCCCTTTTCTTTCAGCCACATGTGTCCTTAAATCTAATGTGGATCTCTTGTAGACAACATAGTTGAATCTGTTTTGTTTTTCATTAAATCATAGCTGTGTATATACATGGGGTACAATGTGCTGGTTTTATATACAATTTGCTTTTTAAGCCATCTTGCCACTATTGGATTTGAGACTTTAATCCCTTTACTTTAAAATTAATTGTTAAGCATTCTTGTTCTCTGCATTCACCAATGAGCACACATGTGCTCAGAGGAAAGTGAAACTCAGTGAAAATCAACCAGAGGGGAAGGGGGGAGGGGAGGGGTAGAAACCTACCTAAGGGGTACAATGAACACTATTTGAATGATGGGAATACCTACAGCCAGGACTCAAGCATTATAAAAGTAATCCATGTAACCTAAAACCCTTTTTACCTAAAAGCTTTTAATTTAAAATTTTAAAAAGTCATTATTAATAGATAAGAACATACTACTGTATTTTATTATTTTTCTGTCTTTTTTATAGTTCCTTTTTCCTCATGTCCTTTGGGTTTTTTTTTGTTTGTTTGTTTGTTTTGAGACAGAGCCTCAAGCTGTCACCCTGGCTAGAGTGCTGTGGCATCACAACTCAAAGCAACTTCCAATTCCTGGGCTCAGGCAAGTCTCCTGCCTCAGCCTCCCAAGTAACTGGGATTACAGGCACCCCCCACAACGCCCGGCCATTTTTTGGTTGCAGCCATCATTGTTGTTTTGCGGGCCCAGGCTGGATTCAAACCCGCTAGCTCAGGTGTACGTGGCTGGCACCTTAGCCAGTTGAGCCACAGGCACCGAGCCGTCATGTCCTTTCTTATTTTCTTTTTTGTGATTTAATGATTTTTTTTTTTGTAGTGATACACTCTGATTCTTTTCACTGTATTTTGTTGTATTTGCTATCTATTTTTTCTTAATGGCTGCTTCTAGGCATGCATATAACTTATTGTTATGATAATATATTTTAAGCTGTTATCAACCTCAATCATACACAAAACTACATATTTTTACTTGTGTGATTTCGAATTATTTGTCAGGCAGTTCATAGCTTTTCAATTTTTTAGAGTCCACTCCTAGAGCTTTCTTTATTCTGCTCCTTGGATGATGTCATGTTTCTCTGATTCTTCATGACCATTCTACCTTTGTGTTTGTGTTTGATATATGCACATTGGAAAAGTACTAATCTTTTCCATTCTTTACTGACTGGCTTTAGAGGCAAAAGCCCTTCACCACTCAGTCCTGCCAGAAACTCTGGGCAGACCAGGAGGCAAGGTCCATGAGCAAGCCTGCTGCTGTGGTCCCTGAATGTGAATTCCTGGTATTGGCAGCCTTGGGGGTTGGCCCTGGAGCTTGGCATAAAAAGGGCCGGCATAGAGCTTGAATCAGGCATGGTAAATCTGGTACTTGTATCTACTCAGGTAAGCTTGACATCAGGACTCATGGGATGGACCTGAGATCCACTGCAAAAGCAGGAGCTCATTTCACTTTCTTTGCCCCATGGAAGAACTTCTGAAATGAAGGGCTCTTTCTTGATACTATATTGCACTATAATGAACTTAGTTCATTAACTGCTGCTAATAACAGAATACATGAAACTGGGTAATTTATAAAGGAATAAAATTTATTTTTTACAATTGTGACTAGAAAATCCAAGGTCAAGGAGCTACATCTAATGAGGGCCTTGTTGCTGGTCTTTGCAAGTCCTGAGCTGATACAGAGCACACTTGGCTAAGGGCCTATGTGTACTTTCTCAGGGGTCCCTTCCTCTTACAAAGCCACCAGTTCCACTCTCATAATAACCCTAATCCATTAATCCATGAATAAATTAATTCATTTGTGAGGGTAATGCTCTCATGACTCATTCACCTCCTTATAGGCCATACCTCTTAATGCTGCCACATTGGGGTTAAATCTCAACATGAGTTTTGGAGGGGACAAACATTCAAATCATAGCAAACCCCTGAGCTTCAATAAGGAGTGATATGGGTATAGTGAAACTGCCTTTTCTACTGCCTTCAGTGTGTCTTTTTCATTTTCATGCTCCACCTGGGTTTTACTCTTTCACCTAGATTCTGGGTATGAAGGTATGTGACCCACATATGATTATAAAATTGTATATCTTTATGACAACAAGCCTGGAACCTCCTATTCTAACATCTTGCTAAAGTCACTCTCCTAAATGGTACTGTTTTTAAACTGGCATTTTTTATATATATTAAGACAGTGTTTTAAGTTGTTGTAACTGTTATTTTATGAAGCTTTTTCTGTAGATTCTTAAAGATTTCTCTGTAGTCAATTATGACTTCTATAAATGGAGATTGTTTTATTTCTTCCATTTTAATTTCTACACCTTTAGTTTTTTTCTTGCCGTATCATGTGAGGTGAGATATGCAGTACAGTACTGAATGGGCTTAGTGATAACATAACTTCTTGCCTTGTTTTTGATTTTAGGAGAAAATCATTCACACTTCATTGTTAAGTATGATGGGAAACATAGCCTTTTTTTGTGAATTTCCTATATCAGGTTGGGGAAGTTCTGTTCTTAGTTTACTGAAGGTTTTTATAATGAGTCGATGTTACATTTTTTTCACATGCTTTTCCTGTACCTATTTGATGATAAGTGATGGTACATGTAAGAATAAAGTAAGGTCAGTGCGGTTAAGGACTAAAGCACAGATTTAGAAAATTAACTTTGATCATTAGTAGTTGGTTTTGACTTTGGAGGATAAAATGTTGTCTTTTTATCTTCTTTCTTTCTCAGGATTTCTGAATAAGTGATTTTCAAAGCAAAGGCAATGAAATGAGACATGTCAAAATGCCAATGTTATTTCTCAACCAATTTAGAAATTAATTAATTCAAATGATTATTCACTCAGCACGTCCTTTACCAACAGATGCAGTATTCTAGGCAATGAAATTTTTTGGAAAAGCCAACAGTGTATGTGACACAACCCCTGTCCTTTAGAAACTAATGGTTTACTTTGAAAGACGGACAAGAAATGTTTAATTTTAGTAGAATATTGTAAACACCAAGAGTAAACAAAAGAACTATAGGAGAATCAAAGAGAACTAATTAAGACTTAGGGGGGCAAAGATGGTCTCATGGAAAGAGTGGAGATATAAACAAAACATTACTATTTCTTTATGCTATTTGTATCAGCTCTGTTATTTGCATCTTCATGAAGGTCATTGAACTTCATAATGGGATTTTGATGAGTTAATATAAATTTAAGTTTTAGAAAAAGAATGGAAGGTTTTTAAATTATTAGCTATAAAAGTTTTATTTTCCTAGAATTTATCCAGGAAGTAACTGAATCTTATAGATTGCATTACTTCCATGTCCTTAATATTTTAAATAAGTTTTTGTTTTTGTTTTTATTTTTTGTTTGTTTATTTGTTTTTGGACAGGCTCTTGCTCTGTCACAGAGGCTGGAGTGCAATAGCAGGGTTATAGCTCACTGAAAGCTCAATCCTCTTGCTGCAACCTCCCAAGTAGCTAAGACTAAAGGCATACCACCTAGCCTGCCTATTTTTTTGAACAGACAAGATTATACTGTGTTGCCCAGACTGGTCTTAAACTCCTATCCTCAAATGATCCTCCCATCTTGGCCTGGCAAAGCACTGGGATTACAGGTGTGAGCCACCATGCCTGGACAGACTTTTCTTATTATAAAAATAACAACCATTCACTAGGTTGTTGGAGAGTGAAGTTCTTTAACTCATCTTAGAAAAAGTGCTGTATTCCTCATTTCTGAATATCACTAGTCACCTTCAAAGTACTCCCCTTGGCCATCTGGTGACAATAATGATGTTCAGCAATGATGCAGCACTTTTTCTATGACGTGTTCACAAACTTAATTGTCTGATCTTGTCTATGTAATTCTGAAAACTCAAAAATTATAAAAACAACAGAATAAAATTCTTAATTTTAGTCCTTAAATGTAACTAACATGAATATTTGCTAGGTCCTGTCTGTCCACTTATATATAGATTAAGTTGGTGATGTAGTGATTTTAACTTGCTTTATCTATTACATACATAATATTACATATTTCTGATATCACCTAATGTGTTATATATAAAATGAAAATTTGTCCCAGACACAGTGGCACATGCCTGTAGTCCCAGTTACTTAAGAGGCTGAGACAGGAGGATCATTTGTGTCCAAGAGTTCTGGGCTGTTGTGCACTATGCCAAATGGGTGTCCGCACTAACTTTGGCATCAATATGGTGACCTCCTAGGAGTGGGGGGGGCCACCAGGTTGCCTAAGGAGGGGTGAACCGGCCCAGGTCGGAAACAGGGCAGGTCATGTGTTGATCAGTAGTGGGGTCATGCCTATGAATAGCCAATGCAGCCTGGGCAACATAGTGACATCATGTCTCTTAAAAAAAAGAGGGGAGGAGGAGCCAAGATGGCGATCTGTAGCCAGCTTTCAGCAGAGGTTCCCATCCAGAGGAGAGTTAAAGGACAGAAACTCAGCAAGAAAGCTGATGGTTTGGATCTGAGCCAAAAGGAAAGGTTGATGAGCACACATCAACCCTGCTAGGGCGACCTGAGACCCTGAGGACACAAACAAAAAGGTACAGAGCACATCACCAAGTGGACGGAAGTCCCCTCCCCCATGAGACAGGTTCACAATATACCCCATACCTCCATACAAACAAGCGAACAGAGTTTGAATGTCCTCCCACTCTACCCCACGGGAGAGACCCTGTAAAAACCAGACCTCCTTCCCCTAATAGGGTGCCATGGTGCTCTCCAGTCAGGCATAAAACTGTATATATTCTCGACCTGCAAGTTGGTGTTCCTGGTGTTCCTCTCCACTCTCACCCCAAGGTCTGGAGGCCTGTTCCCCACAGAGTCCAGATTCTTGGAGATTTTCTCGAGGGGTGTGGATGGGCACAAACTTGCTGAACTGTGCTGGTTTTCCAGCTCGCAGTGGTGAAAGGGGAGAGAGCCGTGAGGAGACCTGGCTTGTGGGAAGGTCTCCTAAGGCACAAAACAGCAACCAGCTCCGGGAACAATAGTGGGAGAGCTGCAACCCTGGAGATGTTTTGAGGAGACACTCCTAGTCTTCTGGGCGACCAGAGGAAATGGGTGGCTTCTCCGGTGGTGGTGCCAGCATAGCAGACCGGCAACCAAGGCACATGAAGGATTTGCCTGAGGCGGTACTGGCTGGGACACAAAGCAGGGATTAGAATACTTGCAGAGGGGCTGCTTTGCTTAACCTGGCCCTCAGGGGATGAAGCTGACACAAAGGGCTAGAACTCACAGTCTGAGAAAAACTCATTTGCAGCCCCAGTCTGATCAGGGAAAATAGCCTTGTCAGAAATAAATTCTGCAAACTTGTTCTGTTCCAGCAGCAACATCAATTAGGGACAGGGCTGGAATTGAGTGGATCGCCCCAGGTCCTGTTAAGTACCCAGGTTGTCAGGCCTCACCTCGCCCTGCCAAACAGTGACAGGGAGTAGCGGACTGGTTGTGGAGCCACAGATCTCACTGTGACTGAGGCAGGTGCAAACCTCTGGAGCATCTGCTCATTGGAGGAAACTGGATCACAACTGTTACCACCGACTGGGTGTGACAGAGGGGCAAGGTAGGAAAGGAGGTGTCAACCTTCCCAGACTAATTTACTTGCTGGGGGGGTGCCCTCCTGAGCTCACAGAGCATCGAACTGAATTATACAAGAGCTTCCAGCAGATCCCTGCTATCTAGTTGCCAGAGACTTTTTTAACTCTTCCATTTGAGATCGGTGCTGGTTAGGACAATTCATTAGGACCCCTTCAGCTGGGCTAATCACCCAAAGACTTTCCAAAGTGGTACCCTGGGAGTGTGGTAGTGGGAAGGTTTGATTTGGCTTTTTCAATTGCTGCTTGTGGGGGGTGTGGTGACTTAACTCTGGTATTCCTTCACAGCTCAGATTTCAATCCAGAGTAACAGATTCTCTAGGGTAAGACAAAGACCAGCTGAAAATAAGACAGAGCCACTTAACCCCACCACACCAAGAAGGTCCCCAGTTTCATAAGCAGTTGCTCTCTACGAGTCCTTGGCAAAACTATAGGGGAAAGGTACAGATGCCAGTCCAAGCTTTTAAGCAAAGGACTGGTCAATCATACTCCTAGAACTCCCAGCCCAAATTGTCCTTATCTACTCATCTAGCCAAACGGTGTAAAAATAATCATGGGGTGGAATAAATGGAAAAGCTCTGGAAATGTGAACAACCAGACTAGGTCAACCCCCCCCAAGGAATAATCTGGTGGACACAAGCAAGGATCCTATGCATAAACAGATGGCTGAGATGTCAGAAATTGAATTCAGAATTTGGCTTGCAAATAAGATCAATAAAATAGAGGAAAAGTTGGATTTAGAAATTCTGGATGCATTTCAAAAATTGTCTCAAGAATTCAAGAAATTCAAAGACCAAATGACCAAAGATTTGGACACATTGAGGCAAGAAATTGCAGCCCTCAAAGATCTGAGAAACAAAGTAGAATCCTTCAGCAACAGAATGGAGCAAGCAGAAGAAAGGATTTCTGACAGGGAAGACAAAGCTATCAAACACTCCCAAACCGACAAAGAGATAGAGAAATGGAAGGCAAAAACAGATCATTCTCTCAGACAGCTCTGGGATAACTCAAAGATAACCAACATTCACTTTATAGGGATACCTGAAAACGATGAAGTGGCATCACAAGGCCCAGAGTCTCTTCTCTATGAGATTATGAAAGAGAATTTTCCAGACATGTCAAGAGATTCTGAAGTTCAGATAGCAGACAGTTTCAGAACCCCAGCACAACTTGACCTGAATAAAACATCC
>CAUYON010018658.1:0-16476 GCA_963573935.1 Arctocebus calabarensis
GTTTTCATATAGTAAATGAGAAAATCTCATGAATGTTATGTCAATCAGGTTGATAAAAATATCTCAGATTGCATGTGAAGCCCGCACACTGTACCCCATGATTGAACTAATGTACACAGCTATGATTCAATAAAAAAAAAAAAAAATATTCTGACATGAAGTCATCTGGTCCTGGACTCTTCTTTTTTGGGAGATTTTGTTTAGAAGATTCTATTTTAGTACTTGACAAAGATCTGTTCAACATTTCCAATTCTTTCTGATTAAGTATAGGAAGTTTCTGTGTTTCCAAGTATTGGTCAATTTCTTTCAGATTTTCATATTTCTAAGAATAAAGTTTTGTGTGGTATTCATTAAGGATTTGTTGAATTTCTGAGATGTCTGTTGTTATTTCGCATTTATCATTCCTGATTGATGATATTAGGGACTCTAACTTTTTATTTTTGGTTAGGTTGGCTAAAAGTTTATCAATTTTGTTAAATTTTTCAAAAAACCACCTTTTTGATTCATTGATCTTTTGAATAATTCTTTTGTTTTTGATTTCACTTAATTCTGCTCTAACTTTAGCTATTTCTTTCCTTCTGGTGGGTTTGGGGTTGGAATGTTCTTCCTTTTCCAGTTGCTTATGATGTCCCATAAAATTATTGGCTTCTTCTCTTTCTGTTCTCTTGAGGATGGCTTAAGGCTATAAATTTCCCTCTTAGGACTGCCTTTGCATTATCCCCGGGTTCTGATAATTCATGTCTTCATTATTGTTTTGTTCCAAAATTTGGAAATTTCCTTTTTAATCTCATCTATGACACAACTATCATTCAGCATAAGGTTATTTAGTTCCCATGTCTTTGTATGAGTATGTAGACACCTGTTATCGGTGATTTCAGCTTTTATTGTGTGATGATCTGAGAAATATAAGGAATAATTTCTATATTTTTAAATTTGCTGAGGTTAGGCTTGTAACCTGAGATGTGATCAATTTTGTAGGGTGATCCATGTGCTGATGAGAAGAATGTGTATTCAGTTTTGTTAGGATGAAATGTTCTGTAGATGTCTGTTAAATTCAATTATATGGTTATGTTTAAGTCCAAAATTTATTTGCTTAAATAAATAAATGGAGGATCTATACAACACTACTAAAGGGGTGTTAAAATCTCCAACTATATTAAGGTTCTAGAAGATATTAAATTGCTCATGTCTGTTAGGGTCTCCCTTATAAAATGAGGAGCATTCATTCTGGTTGGGCACATAAATGTTAATAATTGAAATCTCATCTTGTTGAGTGTTTCCCTTAAAAAATATGAAGTGAGCATCCTTGTCTTTCTTTACTTTTGTTGGGTTAAAGCCTAGTGTCTCTCTAAATAAAATTGCCACTCCTGCTTTTTTCTGATTTCCGTTTGCCTGGATTAGAGATGTCCATCCCTTCACCCTGTGTCTATACTTATCCTTTAAGGTAAGATGAGATTCTTGTATGCAGCAGATATCTGGCTGAGTTTTCATATCCAGTCAGCCAACCTGTGCCTCTTAAGAGGACAGTTTAGCTATTCACATTAATTGAGAATATTGATAAGCCTGGTAGTATTTTGGGTGTCAAGTTTTTCAAAACTCCAGCAGACATTTTGAATCTTTTCAGCACTGTGGAAGTTGGGTTTTGGTCAAGAATTTCTGAGTGAGTTTACTTTAGGGTAGAGCACTGTGCTGGTCATTATGGAGGATGGGTCTGAGGATATCTAAAAGAGCTCATTTGGTTATCGCAAATTTCTTCAACATGTGTATGCCATTAAAGTATTTAACTTCTCCATCATAAATTAAGTTCATTTTAGCTGGATACAGGATTCTGGGCTGAAAGTTATTTTATTTTAGGAGATTGAAGTTTGATGACCATCCTCTTCTGGCTTGAAATGTTTTAGCAGAAAGATCTCAGAGAGCAGTCATTCAATATTATTCCCCTTGTACATTATGATTTTCTTATGTCTGACTGCTTGCAGGATTTTCTCCTTCATATTAACTTTGGCAAAGTTAATTACAATGTGTCTAGAAGATGCTTTATTGATTGAGTTGTGCTGGGGTTCTGAAACTGTCTGCTATTAATTTCAGTATCTCTTGCCGTGCTCAGGAAATTCTCCTCTATTATCTCTTGGAGTAGAGTATCTGTGCCTTTTGGACCATCCTCTTCTCCTTCAGGGATTCTTATGAGGCAAACTTTTGCTCTTTTGGAGTGGTCTCACAATTCTCTCAGGGAATGATCTGTTTTTGCTGTCCACCTCTCTTCCTCTTTGAGTGTTTGGGAGTGTTCACAAGCTTCGTCTTCAATGTCAGAGATCCTTTCTTTTGCTTACTCCATTCTGTTACTGAGGGATTCTACTGTATTTCTCATACCTTTGAGGGTTGCAAGTTCTTGTCTCAATGTGTTAAAATCTTTGGTGATTTTGTCTTTGAATTCATTGAATTCTTGAGACAACTTTTGAATTGCTCCTTGAGTTTCTAATTCCATCTTTAACTCCATTCTTTTAATCTTATTTACAATCCAAATTCTGCATTTGATTTTTGAAGCATCAGTCATTTTTTTGTGAATGGGATCTTCTGTTGTTACTCCTTGTCATTCCTTGGGGAAGTTGATCTACTCTGATTGTTTATGTTGCCAGAGTTTTTCTGCTGATTCTGCCCCATGATTATTTTTCACTGTTTAGCTAGAGAAGCTGGCAAGGTGAAATTGAATCGAGGGCTCCTGGAGTTGTAATTAACCAGCTCTGTACCAAAGAACTGGGCTGGTGGTTGCAGCTTTTCCCTTAGAGCTTTACAAAGGTCCCATTCAGTACTACAGCCTGCAACTCTAAGACCTGCTTGGTGTGGTGGGGCTAGATGGCTCTGAGCTGTATTCAGCTGGTCTGTCCAATTCTAGTGAATAAGTGGCTTTGGGTGATAATTGGAAGGTGAGAATCCCATAGTCCCACAACGACACAACCTTGGTGAGTCCCTGGGTGATTGGCCCAGGTCAAGAGTTCCAAACCAATTGTCCTGGTCAACACAAACACTGATCAGATGGGAGAGTTTAAAAGGTCTTTGGCATCTATGCAGTGGGGATCCACTGGCAACTCAAGTGTAACTCACTCCGGTACTCTGGGGAGTCAGAGAGGCTCACCCAGAAAAATAGTTCGGGGGGGCTGGTGCCTCCTTCCTCACCTTGCACCTCCATCACACCCAGGCACTGGTAATCCCATGGGACTGTGGCCCAGTTCCCTCCAATGAGCAAATTCCCAGCGATTTGTGCCTTTTAGAGTCAGAGGAAAGTCAATGCTTTGTAGGCCAAGTGACCACACTCTGCCAGCAGCCGGCTGGGGGAGTTGAAATTTGATTACCTTGGGTGCTAAATGGAGACTGGGGAGTATTCCACCTGAGCTCATTCCAAAACAGAGGTTAACAAAGCAGCAAATGATTTTTTCCCTTGGAGACCTTATCTCTGGCCCAGCTGTTCTGCTCCTTTGGTATCCCTGCAATGCGAGATCTAGCTTCCTCTGGCAGTCCACAGAATTGGTGAGGTATCTCTCTGAAATTTGACCCTGGTGGGATCACTCTATTAATCCTGCTGCTAGGTGGAAGGTGTCTCCACTTGGGTTCCCACACCTCATTTGTTTCTGAGCCTCCACCCATTGCATGGAGACCCAGGCCTTCGCCCACTGCTGAGTTGCTCTTTCTCAAGCGAGCCACCTTCCCCCCTGTGCCTTTCTGCACTGTTACCGGATTCACAGGTACAGTGTAACTACACTACCTCAGACCATGCAATGCCCAAACATTAACAAAGAACCACGAATGTTCTGGTCTCTGCAGGGATTGGGCTTCTAGATCTCAAAGCCAGGGGGAAGGGTGTACTGGGAGTTCAAAGTGGCAGGGAAAAAATTTGTTCAACCTTCATGCCAGACAAGAGAATGCCCAGACTCACAGCAGTGACTCTCTGGAGAAGGAGTCCCAGCTTCCAGCAACTTTCTCCCCTGGGGTAAGAGAAGAGGACCTCAGTTCACCACTTACTAGTAGAGATCTCACAGCAAGCAAACAATCAACTGTCTTGAGGGAAGGGATGGACGCAAGTCCTCTCTGGTGTGGGTTCTGTACCTGAAATTTTTTCCTTGGAGTTGCAGCTTGTCTCAGCAGAGAAGATGTGCAATTATCAATCTCTTCTTTCAGCTCAGTTCCCACCCTTCAGCTTTGTTAGGTTCTTTCTGGCTGTTATCTCTCCCTCTGGACAGGAGCTTCTGTTGAAAGCTCACTTCAGCTGGCTATCATCCCCGACTCCCCTTGCTCTTGTTGAGTGTAAAAACTGAAGTTAGGGAAAATAGTTAACCCAAGGTTTTAGCAGAACACAAGGCACACTGAAACAAAAGGAACAAACAAACAAACAAACAAAAAATCAGACATACAAACACACAAAGAGACACAAAAACAATCAAAAACAAAATAAAAACACAAAAAAACTTTTAATAGCCTGATGTCAGCAATCTCAGCAACCATAAGAGGAAGGGGATGGCTCATCACCCATAGTCCAGTGGCCAGGGCACCAGCCACACACACCAGATCTAGTGGGCTCCAACCTGGCCCAGGGTCCACCAAACAACAATGACAACTACAACTAAAAACCAGCCAGGTACTGTGGTGGGTGCCTGCAGCCCCAGCCACCTGGGAGGCTGAGGCAAGAGAAGTGCTAAGCCCAAGAGAGTTAGAGGTTGCTATGAGCTGCAATGCTACAGCACTCCACCAAGAGCCACGTAGTGAGACTCTGTCTAAAAAAAAAAAAAAAAAAAAAAAAAAACAATTAGCAATAACTCCTGTTGTTCCAGGACAGCTGAGCTAAATGTCCTTCCTGTCCACCATCTGAAAGTGTAGGTTTTTAGTTTACCTACACATTTGCCCTGTCTGACACTGTTCTGTAGATTTGCATTTCCATTTGTGTTATTTCTCTCTAGTTTGAAGAATGAACTCTAGCATTTCTAGTAGTGCAAATGTATTGGTAACAAACTCTTTCAGCTTTTGTTTACCTGAAAATGTGTTTCTTAACCCTCTTTTAGGAAGACTATTTTGCATAAATTTTTTACTTAACATTCTTTAACACTTTAAAGAAGTCATTACATTTTTTTAACCTTCCACCCATTTTTTTTTAATGAAAGGTAGCAGTCTTCTTTATCATTGTCCCTTTCTATAAAATGTGCCATCTTTCTCTGACTGCTTGAAGATTTTTTTTTTATTTTTGGTTTTCATCCACTTGGCTATTCTACGTTCAGGATGGTTTTTCTTCATATTTGTTTTGCTTGAAGTTTGCTGAAATTTTTGGATCTATAGTTATATTTCCAATCATAATTTCTTTAAATAGGTTTTCTATCCCATTCTCTTTCTCTTCTGTTTCAGAAATTCACCAATTACGTGTATGTTAGACTGCTTCATATTTTTCAAATGTGATTGAAGCTCTGTTAATTTAAGAAAATCTTTTGTTTTCTTTCTGTCCATGTGTATATACTTTCTATTGATTTCTTTTCAAATTTATTTACCCTTTATTATGCATGTTCTGCTCTGCTTTAAGCTCATTTGGTGAATTTTTTTTTTTCAAAAGTTGTAATTTTCAATTTAAGAATTTCTATTTTGGGGTGGTATCTGTGGTTCAGTGGGTAGGGCGCTGGCCCCATATACCGAGGGTGGCAGGTTTGAACCTGGCCCTGGCCAAACTGCAACACAAAAATAGCCAGGTGTTGTGGTGGGCTCCTTTAGTCCTAGCTACTTGGGAGGCTGAGGCAAGAGAATCACCTAAGCCCAGGAGTTGGAGGTTGCTGTTAGCGGTGACGTCACGACACTCTACCGAGGGTGATAAAGTGAGATGTGTCTCTAAACCAAAAATAAACAAACAAAAAAAGAATTTCTATTTTGTACTTTTAAAACATATTTTCTATTTGTTTATGTTATCTGGGTTCTCAATGTGCTTATATATATATATATATATTAAATTCTTACACATATTACTGATAATTCTTTTGAACTTCTTGTTTGCTAATTCTACTATCTTGGTTTCCGTCAGTTCTTTTGACTTCTATTTCCCTGGATTATGAATCACTTACATGTCTAGTATTTCTTATTATATGGTGTACATTGTAAATAATATCTGCATATTGAAAGGAGTCTGAAGTACATGTCTTTAAAGGATGCTGAATACTATTCTGACAGGTTACAGGAGCTTCTTGATCTGTTAGGGTTCACTTCAGGATTTTTTAGGGTAAATTTATTTTTGGTTTGTCCTTATGCTTAGGATATAACCCTTATTCTAGGATGTGGTCTTTATTCTTAAGAAATGACCTCTCTGGAGTCCCAAATGGATGTTCTAGATACTCTGAGAAGTCTACGCTCACTCAACCAATGTATCTTAAGGACTTTTCAACCTTTGTACATCAGTTCTGCCTTCACTGCCTCACAGCCTCTCCCAGCTAAGCATGGCGGAAGTTCATTCTGCGTATCCACAGCCCAGCTTTTGGCCAAAGACCTGAGGGAAACCTCCATACATTGTTCTGAGGCCCCTATTTTACAAAGCTTTTAAAATTTCAACACCTTGTCCCACAAAATCCAGTCACCTCAGCAGGAATGAACTCTGATGTCTTCTTGATTCAGTGAGACAGCTGCCCTCCTCTTGGTCTCTGTTGTATGGGTGGTTTGTTCTGGAAAGTGCTTCTAGGCGGAGATCTGAGGTGAATATAGCTTTCAGTGGAATTTCTCTTCTTTCAAAGACTTGATCCTGTGCTTCTCATTATCTGATGCATGAGGACAATTGTCTTATATATTTTGTCCAGTTTTATAGTTGTTTCTGTCAGGAGAATAATACCAGTGATTCCATCCCAGAGCAGCTGTTACTACATTGTATAATGAATATTAATTTTCTGGTAGTTTGAATGATTGGTCAACATCGTTTCTTGTCTGTGTACCCACACATTCACACATTTTGAATAAAAATGAAGATCATTAGACTTCTGTTTATATTTCAGTGGTTCTCAAATTTTGATATTTCCGTTATTTTTCTAAAAGAATAGATTCACTTGGGTATGGAATAAGGCCAGCAGATTTTTGATACATTTGGTCTTACTTCCACACTTTTTAGAACACCTTCTATGCTGTGTTGCAAAATAGCTTATTTGTCTAAATGAAGTTCCACCTTAAGCAAATCTGTGTCACCGGAGGGACTCCTGGAATTCATGTTATTATTTACCTCAAAGAGAAGTAATCACTTCCTGAGGAAGGTGGCATCTTCCTTATACACACTAACTAGAACTAAAGTATAATTCCATAAATTGGTATGTTATTCTCTGTTACTAGTCTTAGGTGCACTATATGTAATTTAAAACTGATTTTAAAATGTAGGAATCCTGGAAGTATTCAGTGGTGGCATTATAAGCCAGATTTAATTTTGTTGCTTATGATAAAGACTAAAATGGTAGGAGTTTGAAAGTATGGTGCATTTAAAGTTTACATATTTCCCTTCATCAAAAGTAACTTTCTCTAGGCTCTGAGGTAACCGTTCCTCTTTAATGTGGCTTGACAGAAGCAATCCATCAGGTTTTTTTATTATTTGTTTCATATGTAACTTCTGCAACAAATTTCTCTTCTAAGGTGGAGAATTTTTGTTTGTACTTTTGAAGGGAAGTTAATCTTCCCCGTATGTACTTAATTTTGGATCTGCCCTGTTTGAACTATACAAACACTGTGCTTTGTCTGTATGGACCCAGCATAGTGATTATATAGAAACAGGAAAAGATAATAGTCCATTATTGCTCCAGGACATTTTCTGATTTTCTTGAATAATGAAATTCAGGGTAGCTCAGGGAAAGGGCTCATAAAATAATGCTATCTCTAGGGAGTCACCACTTGAATTATAGTCTTCATATACTCAGCACTTATTTGCTAAGCAAACAAGTTTCTCAATAGATAATAAATCCCTGAGAGAGGGTAATAGGAAAATAGATGAAAATGGTAGTTTTCCATGGAATTTCAGAATATGGTTAATAAGGACTTGAGTCATGAGTCACACACTGAAGTGACTTCTTTTTTGTTAAAATATGGGCAGAGTAATTGTAGGTGATTTCCATGGCAGTCATGCCCATTGGTAGTTCTTCCAACATTTACTCAAAGAGGGACTGCTGCTGACTGTTTTGGACCTTGCGTCAGGAAATTGAGAGCTGAGACTGGGTCTATCTTGTTTTCCCTGGTATCTCCATGGGACAGCAAATTCCCAAGAAGTAATCTTTTGAATAATTATAATTTTTTGAATAAAAATTATACGTAAAGGTTCCAGCCCTTGAGGAGTATAAATGGAGAGACAGAAATGTAAATAAACGGTTTTAATTCATTTTTAAAGATATTTTCTCATAGAAATAGACATAAAGTGCTATGTGGTTAAACTGGGAGGAACAACTAGATTTGGAAGGGGTAAGTGGTTTCTCCAATGCAGTAATTCTTGTAGGTAAAGTGCCACTAATCTGAGAACATTAAGTGTACCCACTAAATTAAGTAAATTAGGGGAAAATTGTGGTCCCTGTCTAGAAGAAGCAGCTGAACCTGGAGCATTAGTGATGCTGGACAGTAAGAGCTAAAAACAACATAATATAATATAAAATTAACGAAAAGATGAGGATATGTTAAAAGGACACAGGAGCCGATGCCAAATGGACAAAACTGGTACAATCTGAATAACAAAATAAATAACAACAGTGGAGTGTAATTTAAAGAAGGAGATAAATATTCATAAGTGCATACTGATGGCTGAGTACAAAATAAAGGAACAATTCTTCCTTGTAAGAATTCCAATTAATAGATGTAGAAAGGATGAGAAATATAGACAATCACCATTAGAACATCATAGTTCTAACAATTGCTACAGGGAGTATCCACTGATGGTTGCTAAAATCAGGGGAGAAATAAGATGTTTGCATAATGTTTGTTCAGAACAAAGGGAAAACATTAATTACAAATAAATTTACATCATACTAGAAAAATCTGAATGTACTTAACAAAGTAAAGTGATGGAGTTGAATATTACTGGTAACAACTCATTCTGGCATGATGAGCTTTGTCAGAAGATGCCCATCCCCTCTGTGGTGTTCTTTCCAAACCTGGAGAACCTCAATCTAATCATGAGGAGCCCTCAGACAAGCCAACAGGAGGGATATTCTAAGAATACCTGGACCCAGACACTTCCTCAAGAGTGTCAAGGTCATGAAAATGGAAAAGCAGTTGTACTTGCAGAATGGAGGAGGTTAATGAAGCAAGACAGCTAGATGCAGAGGATCCTGGGTGGGATCCTGGAGTGGAAAAGGCATTAGTGAGAAGCTGCTGACATCTGAATTGTCTATGGTTTAGTTAATAGTATGGTACCAAGGTTAAGTTTTTAGTATTTTTAATAATTTCAGATTAATATGGGGATACATATGGTTAGGTTACATAGTTTGTTATTGTAGTTATGTTCTTCACTAAGGAAGTGTGTATCATACCTGTGCAGTGTAGCTGTGGGGTGGGAATTTACCCAGTGTCTTCCCCTCCCTTTGAATTTCTTTGAGTTTGTCTCTCATGTGAGCATGTAGGTGTTAATCTACTAATTCTAACATGGTGTTGAGTACATGTAATGTTTGTTTTTTTCATTCTTCAGATACTTAAAATGGTCTCCAATTCTATTCACATTGTTATAAAAGATAGAAAGTCTCCATCTTTTTCTGGCTGAGTAATATTCCATGGTATACATATACTATAATATGTTAATCCATTCACATGTTGAAGGGCACTTGTGTTGTTTCCACATCTTTGCAATTGTGAATTGTGCTGCTATAAACATTTGAGAACAAGTGTGTTTATGTTAATGGCCAACAAACATATGAAAAAATGCCTTCATACCAGAAATACAAATCAAAACCACATTGAGATATCACTTCACCCTAGTAAGAATAGCCCACATCATAAGGTCTCAAAGCAATAGTTGCTGGTGTGGATGTGGAGAGAAAGAAAGAAACACTCATACAATGATGGAACTGCAAACTAGTACATCTATAGAAAGTAGTATGGAGATTCCTCAAATAACTAAAAGTAGACCTACCAATTGATCCTGAAATCCCACTGGTAGGTATGTACCTCAAAGGAAAAAGAGACATTTTACCAATTTCTTAGTTTTGATCATTGTACTGTGATTATGCAAGATGTTACCATTGGAGGAAGCTGAGTTAAGGACATATTGGAATTCTCTACTATTTTCGCAACCCTTGTGCACATCTAAAACTGTTTCAAAATAAAGAGGAAAAATTTAGAGTCCTTGTGATTAAGGTTGTTTTGTTACTTTAGGAGGAGTTCTCTACTTTGTACTTGTAGAATTGCTCTTTGCTGTTGAAGTGGAAAGAAAGCTGACAAAGGTACCAGCATTTGGATGACTCAGGGGAAACACAAGTGCCTACAATGTGTTTGAGCTTCAGAAATTATTAATGAAACATCTCCTTCATTTCTGGGTTCTCACTCTTTTGTCAGGGCAGAAGGGTAGATTCCGCCAGCCACTGAGTATCCACTTAAGTAAAGAGCAATTTAAAACTTTTAGCAATATAAATGCTTTCTTATCCTTCTACAGATGAATTAATAAATGCCAGGGCACAGGTCAGAGTTGGCTTGTGTTGATTACATTCCTTCATAGTATTTTATGGGGGAATCTTAGAGAAAGATGTATAAGTTGTTGTCAGAAAATATTTTGGGGCGGTGCCTGTAGCTCAGTGGGTAGGGTGCTCACCACATACACTGGGGTTGGCAGGTTCAAACCCCACCTGGGCCAGCCAAAACAACAATGACAACTGCAACAACAACAAAAATAGCTGGGTGTTGTGGCAGGTGCCTGTAGTCCCAGCTACTTTGGAGGCTGAGGAAAGAGAATTGATTGAGCCCAAGATTTTGAAGTTGCTGTGAGCTGTGATTATACGGCCCTCTACCAGGGTGACAGCTTGAGATTCTGTCTCAATTTAAAAAAAAAAAAAAAGAGAGAGAGAGAGAGAGAAAATATTTTGGCTGTTAAATCTGTGAGCGATTCAAAAATCTGGGGAAGAGCAGTCACTAGGATGGAGAGTTTTATAGCTCCTTCCTAGGAGGAACAAAGTTTTCTAATCAAATCAAAACTCTAATAATTTTGGTCAAATTGGTAGGTTTCTGTTGAGCAGTTACTGTATACCAGCCACATTTCATAAGCTACCCTATTTAAATATAAGCAAAAAATTTGAGGTGGATATATATAATTATTCCCATTTAGTTCCAACAGGTAAAGAAACTAACACTCAGAGAGGTAGGTAGCCCAACGATGCAAACCTGGCAACCTTATTTGCAGGTTGGAGAGGCATTTTAAGAACATCAAGTTTATGCACTAAATTAGATGAAAGGAGTGTTGGTAGTGCACCAGGGTGCACACAGACTCTAAGTATAAGTGAAATGAGGGAGCTGGGATCATAACACAGGCCTGGTCTGAGTCTAAAATTAATGATCTTTACATCATACCAGACAAATTTGCAGGGGTTCAGATGGCAAAAGTAAAGCTTGAACTAGAACTGGAGTACTGGTATTATGTGGATGGGCGAGGAAGAGGGAGGGATGAAGTTATGTTGGAAGTAGATTGACTGTTTTTTTTTTTTTTTTAAATCATAGCTGTGTACATTAGTACAATCTTGGGGTACAATGTGCTGGTTTTATATACAATTTGAAATATTTTCATCAAACTGGTTAACATAGCCTTCACAGCATTTTCTTAGTTATTGTGTTAATACCATTTATATTCTACATTTAGTAAATTTCATATGTACTCTTTTAAGATTTACTATAGGTGTGGTCCCACAAATTACCCTTCATCCATCTATTCTCCTCCATCCTCTCCCCTTCCTTCCCTGTCCTCTTCCTCTCCTCTTCCCTCCCTCTCCCCTTCCCCATATTCTTGGGCTATAATTGGGCTATAAAGCTTTGATATGAAAGCTATAAATTGGTTTCATAGTAGGGCTGAGTACATCGGATATTTTTCTTCCATTCTTGAGATACTGTGCTAAGAAGAATATGTTCCAGCTCCATCCATGTAAACATGAAAGAGGTAAAGTTTCCATCTTTCTTTAAGGCTGCATAATATTCTGTGGTAACCATGTACCACAATTTATTAATCCATGCATGGGTTGATGGGTATTTGGGATTCTTCCATGACTTAGCAAATATTAATTGGGCTGCAATAAACATTCTGATACAAATATCTTTGTTATAATGTGATTTTTGGTCTTCTGGATATATACCTTGTAGGGGAATTATAGGATCAAATGGCAGGTCTAGTTTTAGATCCCTAAGTGTTCTCCAAACATCTTTCCAAAAGGAACATTTTAGTTTGCATTCCCACCAGCAGATTGACTGGATTCTTAATGGTTCTTTCATGATTTTAATTTTTTTTACTCATTTTCAACTATTTTTTTTGAGCATGGGTATCTCTCCAAATAAAATTATCTGCTGTTTTTAAGTATATATCATAAATTAATATTTGCTCCTTGCTGGTGATTTGTTTTTAGATCCTTAAGAATTTCTCTCCTCTTAATAATGGCTTAAGAGATTATTGTTGTGCTTTACAATACAGTGTCCTGTCTCTCTGTCTGTCTGGTCTGTGTCCTCATCTCCTTGTAAAAGGTTTTGGATTCTAGAACAAGGTGAGGGTTTTTCATTAAGAGTTCCTCTTTTGACTTTCAGCTTTTCCGAGACTTATGCATATTTTCACAGAGGATATACAAGTGGATTAAAGATACACCCCTGTCAACCTTGCTTTTCACGTCTCCAGCTTTGCTCATTTGTTAGAGAAAATGTCTTGGAGCTCAGAAGGCCATGAACAGACTAAGTGAACCCTTAGCATCAAATCACTCATTTCACCATGATAAATTCTAAAAGATAAAAGATTACTTTGCTCTGATAAATTAGGAAATTTATGTGCTAAGTAGAGTACCATGGGTTCTAATTTGGATTTTAAAACAGGATAGAGTCACAGAAGAGAGGATTTTAAATGTTCTCAGAACAAACAAAGGAATGTTTAAGGTGATAAGTATGCTAATTACCATAATTTGATCATTAAGAAATACATACATGTATCGGAATTTTTAGTAATAAGTATTTTGCATTGCTAAGATATGAGTAATGGGCAAAGCTGGCCAAAAGTGGCTCAGTCATCTCTATTTCCTTTGAGAAAATCTGTGTGATATGTCTTGAAAGGTGAAATTTTAGAGGATGGAGAAGTGTCTTACCTGAGCTTGCTTGCTCATAAGGTACCTTATGAGTATGTTTTAATGATAAGATCACAAAACAGCCTACAACTATTCTACTTATAAGCAAATTATTGTTAAAAAGAGAGGTTTTTCTGAGTGTTAGTTTATTGTCATACATTTGCTTTGTGCTCACCATGGTGTTCACGTAGTTTGTGTTACACTATATTAAATTCATCAAACATTTATTGGAGGCCTATTGTGTGCCAGTGCTAGCCTGTGGGATACAAAATAGATCTTGAAAACTGACTTCAAGAACGTGACGTGGTTTCCTTGGAACTTTCAGTTACCACAAAGTCAATTCATGGTGTAACAATTCATATATACCCAGAACAACAGAGAAAAACATAGATTTATGACTATTACATGTAGCTAGTTGAAATAAATTATTATCTTAACAGCTGGTACCAGAATTTCTATTAAGGAGACAATTGTCTCTTTAGGGAAATAGCTTGGTGAGGTGCTTGAACAAGTGAGACTCTGAAGTGATGGGTTAGTAATCTGCTAGGTTAAACAGCAAAAGGCACAAAAAGCTTGTCATTTGATATGAAGAAAACATCACTGAAATGGGGCAGCCAAGGAGGGCAGAGCAATGTGATGGAATGCTTCAGGAGGAGTCCGAATAGAGGTGTCTAATGTTCTTTTCTTTTTTTTCTTATGAAGAAGTTTATTGTTTTTATTTGAAAATCTTATATAAAATTGCTATTTGGTTTAGCTTTTAGTTGGTTGCTCCTAAGCTCTAAGGAAGCTTGCCTTCTTTTGAGCTACCCAATCTTTTTTCTGGGCAAGGGACATTGTAGGATGGTTCCATCTCTTCTTTTTAGCTTCTTTTTGGGCTTCTTCTCATAGACTGGGTTATCTCACATGGCAGTATGAGCTTTATTATATATCTCCTTCATGTCTGGAGTGACATTCTTTGTGTATTGAGAGAGCTGTTTTTCATAAGCATCTTCATCTTCTTCTATTAGGTAATGTATAGAATCTGCAACATTCTGTCTCACCATATACTTCTGATGTATTTCAGCTCTAATTTCCAATTTTAGGTTTTTGTGTTGTGGTGAAGTGAGCTGAACTTTCTATCCTTCTCACAAACCTTCAGTTAACTTTGCTACACATACAAGGCTGTGTGTGTGTATGTTTTTTGGGGGGGGTGTATGTGCTTAGGGAGAGAGAGAATATTCCATGTCTGCATTGACACCTAGGAGAGAAACGGGACAGGACGATTAAATGAGTCAATCTCTAAATAAGTGAATCTTACCAACCTGAAGTAGAGGATGGGGGGCACCCCCACCCTGATTGAACCTTGAACTTAGAGATATATTTGGGAAACTGTTAGATAATTGCACAACTTTGTATATCCCAATTATCCACTGAAAAGCTCAAACTTATGGCCCGCCCCCTACTACTCTTTGCACCAGAGCAGTAACACCTTATTGACTGTTCTACCATCCCGACACCTCCCCTAACCGAGATTATATCAGATGCCCTTGTCTTCTGCTCTCTCTCTCTTCTCTCTCCCATCCCCCGTGTGTGTCTCTTCTCCTCTCCTGTTCTCTCTCTCTCTCTCTCTCTCCCCCTTTCTCTCTCTCCTATCCTCTCTTCCTCCATCTCTCTCTCTCTCTCTCTCCTCCTCCTTCCCCCCGCCAATAAAGACCTTTCGTACAAGTCTTGGTGTTCTGTAAGTTTTGTGCGTGCCGGTCGAGGGTCCCCCCTTTCATTTGGTGTCAGAAGCGGGATCTAATTAGGGAATGCTCCAAGCTCCTGAGAGCTCCTTATCTTCTTCTTGCACTCCTGGCACTCACCACCATCTTGGGCTTGTGTCCAGCCGCCAAGGCGCTACAACCAGCACTCAACACCGGCCTCATCTGAAAATCAGTAAGTACCCCTATAGGAGCGAGTTTTCGTGGGCTAGATTGCTTACATTCCTGGAGATTCACCCCTCTCGAGGCTTGAGTTCCCAATTCCCCTTAACCTTGCGTGGCCTAGTGTAACGCTTCCATGCCTCACACGAAAATTCCTGGTGCCAGGTCTCAAGCTCTCCTCGGCCCCATGGGTCTAATGCAGATTTAAGTTTGGTGATGACCGTCTTAAGCTGTGTTCTCGTTTCCATGACCAGCAGCAAAGCTGGGAAGACGTTCCCACTCTGTCCCTGTTCCACGCGTGAGCAGAATCATGCTTTATTTCTGCGATGAATCGCCTTGGGTGCAAGCTATTCTATCCCACCTAACTCCCCCTTAAGGTACTTACTACGCCACCTGGTAAAATTAAGGTTAATTAAACTCTCTACCCAGGTTTGGCCACTTTACAAACTAAATAAGCAAGCTATAATTTATTTAATTTTCTTTAATCCAAAACTTATACAATTATTGTAAGTGCCTTGGCAAATGGAGCGGGTTCCCCTACGCTCAGAGCTCCTATCTTAAAACCAAGCCTAATTTACATTCGGATAATTCCAACATTCTTGTAACAAAGAACTGTTTCTACATCTCCATCTTGTAAACAGAACCTATTCAAACTTCCCGCCATACTAGTCTCCTCCTTCAACCACACAATTGTCTCCACTCCCTGTCCCTCCTACTTCCCCGGCAACCAATCTAAACTCGTCTTCTGAGTCCTCCCCTCCTGACACCTCCCCTCCAACTGACCCTCAGAGCTCTTCCTATTGTCCCTCAGTCCACTTCTGACTTCTCCAAGAAACACTTCCTGACCTCTTTACCCCCTTCTTCCTCTAGCTCCTCCATAAAATCCTACAGTAACTTCTACTACTTATCCTTAACTTCCCTCCAGTCCCCGCACCCGCTCCCATCAGTCTCCAAAATAAAAAAAAAAAACCTTCAACTCTCTCTCACTTCCTAGCCCCACTCCGCCAATTAACTAAAATCAATAATGATAAAGCATTGGTCTGTTCTAATATATAAGACATTGGTCTTATCCTAACATGTATTGTTAATAGTAAAGTGTTTTTCTAATGTAACTGGCTGAGTCCAAAGTTTAACCAAAAAAAGAAAAAGAAACATTAAGAGAGGCTGACAAATTCTGTCAAATTCAAATTCCTGATGTCTTTAGAAATTGAATACCTTAGGACTAAAAGCAGATTTTTAGAACTTTCATTGGGAAGTTAACATGTCTATGAATATTGCTAACCTAACTTCAAACAGAACAGAAATCAGTT
>CAUYON010018660.1:0-11231 GCA_963573935.1 Arctocebus calabarensis
GCGGGTGCCTGTAGTCCCAGCTACTTGGGAGGCAGAGGCAAGAGACTCGCTTGAGCCCAGGAATTGGAGGTTGCTGTGAGCTGTGATGCCACAGCACTCTATCCAGGGTGACAGCTTGAGGCTCTGTCTCAAAAAAAAAAATTTTTTTTCAGATTAATGTGAGGGTACAAACAATTAGGTTACAATGTTTGCATTTGCTTTTAGAAATTTATTGTCTCTGGACATAAGATAAACTTTTAACTTGGTAAAGTGGTTAAAAGCATGGTACTTTGGTACCTAAAGACTTAGGTTTGAGCCTAGCTCTTCTTTTTAATGCCTTTGTGGTTTTAACCAAATGACTTTTCTGAGGTTTAATTTCCCCATGCAGGAAAATAATGGAAATAATTCTATATAGGGGATCATTGAACATATATAATCCCTAAAAGTATGTATGTGCTAAGGAAGGATCTGAGCATTCGGTAAGGATTTCTGGTGCACTGGCTTTGAGCCTCTCTAAGGCTGACTCCTTTTTTGCACACTAGATTGCTTACTCAAGGACAAGTTTCCTGCAAATCTCTCCTTTTTCCTTCTTCTTCAGTATCAGTTTTTCCCCTCACTTCCTTTAAACTTTTTCTGGTTTAGATTTCTCTTTATTTATTGGTTGATTCATATTATACATAGATAAATACATAGATGGGAGTTGAACATGGAAAACTTTTTGTATATTGATACAGCTGCCTCCTGTTTTAAGTGGATAGAATTGGTTGCAGTGTATGATTCTCATCCACTATTTTTAGGTGATAAAGTTAGAACTGTAAATTAGGATCTTTCATCCTTAGCGCTGTTGACATTTTGGGCCACAGAATTCTTTGTTGTGTGGGAGGGTGCTTTCCTGTGTATTATTGCACACCCTTTAGTTGGGATGATTAGAATTTGCCAAATACCCCCTAAGGGGTGGGGAGGAATAGTCACCTACTGAGAATTACTGACTATAAACACTGGCTCACCTTGAACAATTATAAAGGGATAATTATTTACCTATTTAAGTATCATCCTATTACCAGCCTGCCCAATGAATGATTTTGACCTCTGGAGATGACAGTATAACTGGAGTTCATGTGAGTATGTCAAGAATGCTAGTAATAACATCATGATTATTGAGGTGGTCAATTTGCATTTTATCCCATAGGACAATGATAATGATGACTATAATAAGGTTAACATTTGTGGATGCCTTCTTTTCCCAGGCACTGTGCCTTGGTGAGGTTTATTTAAACATATTTTACAGGAGGAACCCTGTGAAGGCTGCCTACGTCTGATGTAACCATAGATGCCCCTGTTAATTTAATGGACCCATGTGTACCTTGCACCTGATTCTTAATTGGCAAAACTAGATGAGGCACCTTCCATGGTATGTACCTAGTCCTAGATACTTGGGAGGCTGAGGTGGGAGGATTGCTTGAGTCTAGGAGTTTGAGTCCAGTCTAGGCAACATAATGAGACCCCATCTCCAAAGCAGAGCAAAACAACTAGATTATCCCCAAAAGTCTGATGTGACCAGATTAGTCAAATAGTATCCAGAGCTTAGGACAGTGGCTAACGCCTGAAATCCCAGTGACTTGGGAATCTGAAATGGGAGGACTGCTTGAACCTAAGAGTTTGAGGCTACAGTGAGCTATCTGCCCTCCACACTCCAGCCTGGGCAAGAGACTGAGACCTTGCCTATTCAAAAGAAAAAAAAATACCAAAACAAATAGTATCTAGGGTCTGAGCAGCAGAGAGGTCATTTGATAAAAGTGAGGGAAGATAATTACTAAATACAGTCTGGAAGTGGTCAGTGGATCAGTGTGTAATGTAAGAATCAAACTAAGGCAAGAGTCCACGTCACGTTGCTGAACTAGCATTATCTGAAATGGGCAGATTCTTCTCAGTCAAAATCAGAGTGTACATATGAGTGAAAGGAAGCCCTCAAGTGGAGATATACGCCTCTGTACAAATACAGGTTGAGCATCGCAAATCTGAAAATTCAAAATCCAAAATGCTTCAAAATTTCAAGCTCTTTGATCACCAATTTTGTGCTCAAAGGAGATGCTCCATTGGTAAGTATAATGCAAATATTCCAAAACCTGAAAAAAATAGAAATCTAAAACTTTTTTTTTTGAGTTTTTGTTACTCTGGGCACAGTGCCATGGTGTCATAGCTTACAGCTCAAATTCTTGGGCTTAAGCGATTTTCTTGCCTCAGGCTCCTGAGTAGCTCAGGACTACAGCTGCTCACCACAACGCCTGGCTATTTTTTTTTTTAGAGACAGAGTCTTACTTTGTCGCCCTCGGTAAAGTGCTGTGGGATCACAGCTCACAGCAACTTCCAGCTCTTAGGCTTAGGCGATTCTCTTACCTCCCGAGTAGCTGCAACTATAGGCACCTGCAACAACGCCTGGCTGCTGTGAGCTATGACCCATAGCATTCTACCCTCAAGCAACAGCTTGAGACCCTGTCTCATAAAAGAAAAAAAAAAAAAAAACTACCAGTGTACTGTTGAATAGAAGTGGTAATGGCATACTGTTCATGGGGCATTTGGGTTGTTTACATGATTTTACTATTCAATATGGGTAATTGGTATAGTTTTTGTTTTTTTTTTGCAGTTTTTGGCTGGTGCTGGGTTTGAACCTGCCACCTCCAGCATGTGGGGCTGGCGCCTTACTCCGTTGAGCCACAGGTGCCGCCAGTACAGTTTTGTAGATATTCTTGATTCTTGTTTTTTTTTTTTTTTTTTTTGAGACAAGAGTCTCATTCTGTTGCCCTCGGTAGACTGCTTTGGCGTTATAACTCACAGCAACCTCAGACTCTTGGGTTTAAGTGATTCTCTTGTCTCAGCCTCCCGAGTAGCTGGAACTACAGGCACCCACCACAATGCCCGGCTTTTTATTTTTCTTAGCAGGCCGGGTCTGGGTTCAAACCCAAACCAACAGCCCGGGTACATGTGGCCGGTGCTCTACCCACTGAGCTATGGGTGCTGCCAAGTCTTACTTTGTTGTCCTCGGTAGAGTGCTGTGGCATCATAGTTCATGACTACCTCAGACTCTTGGGCTTAAACGATTCTCTTGTCTCAGCCTCCCGAGTAGCTGGGACTACAGGCGTCCACCACAACGCCCAGCTCTTTTTAGAGACAGGGGTCTTGCTCTTGCTCAGGCTGGTCTGAAACCTGTGAGTTCAGGGCAATCTACCTGCTTCGGCCTTCCAGAGTGCTAGGATTATAGGCCTGAGCCACCGTACCCAGCCTCTAGATGTTCTTTTTTTTTTTTTTTTTTTGAGTTTTTGGCTAGGGCTGGGTTTGAATCCGCCACCTCCAGCATATGGGGCCAACGCCTTACTCCTTTAAGCCACGGGCACTGCCTTTTTCTTTTTTTTTTTTAGACAAGACTCTCAAGCTGTCACCCTAGGTAGAGTGCTATGGCATCATAGCTCACAGCAGCCTCCAACTTGAGCTAAAGCGATCCTCTTGCCTCAGATTTTCTTTTCTTTCTTTCTTTTTTTTTTTTTTTTGTAGAGACAGTCTCACTTTATCACCCCAATAGAGTGCCATGGTGTCACACAGCTCATAGCAACCTCCAACTCCTGGGTTTAGGCGATTCTCTTGCCTCAGCCTCCCGAATAGCTGGGACCATAGGTGCCTGCCACAACGCCCAATTGTTTCTTGTTGTTGTTGCATTGTGGCCGGGGCCGAGTTTGAATCTGTCACCTTTGGTATGTGAAGCCAGTGTCCTACCCATTGAGCCACAGGCACCACTCCTAGATGTTCTTTCTAAAATGAATAAATTTCTCCCCCCCCCCTTTTTTTTTTTTTTTTTTTTTTTGTGGAGACAGAGTCATACTCTATTTCCCTCGGTAGAGTGCTGTGGAGTCACAGCTCTCAGCAACCTCCAGCTTTTGGGCTTAAGCGATTCCCTTGCCTCAGCCTCCCAAGTAGCTGGGACTACAGGCGCCCACCACAGCGCCCGGTTAATTTTTTTTTTTTTTTTTTTTTTGATGCAGTTGGGCTGGAGCCGGGTTTGAACCCGCAGCCCTCGGTATATGGGGTCGGCGCCCTACTCGCGTAGTTTGCTGATTTTTTAAAGGCATAAATGATTATTGAATTTCAATACTTTCCTGCATTTACCAAGATGATTATGATTTTTCTCCTTTTTTCCATTTTATGTGATTTAATGTATAGTTTTGAAAAATACACTCATAAACCTATCCTATCTACTGTGGTTATTATTTTCATTTTCCTTTTCACACATAAGAAGTTCTGTACAATCTCTCTTTATTTTACCTTTTATACATTTAATCCCGTCATATATTTAGCTTTTTATAGACAATGTATAGTAAGATAATATGATTCTCAGCTCAGGGACTCCTTTGGCAGATTAGAAGCATACTTTCTTATAGGGGGAGGAAGGAGTAAAAAATTGAAAATTTTCCCTGGAGCATTTATTTTGACCTAGTTTAATTTTTGTTTCCTGGTTATTGTTATTTGTGATTGTAAGGGAAGATAAATGGGATGAGGAAAGGATTGTGAGGGTGGTAACTAGGAGCTGGAAGAAAGCCCTGTATTAAATATGATTTCCTTCAGTACTGCCTTCTGCTCCTCCCCTTCCCACGCTTCCTTTTCTGTAGTTCCAGCTTTACCACATATCAGCTGTCTGGCTGCCCTTGGCAAGTCATTTAACCACCAAGCTTTGGTTTCTCATCTGGGGTTAAGGATGACTATGAACAAGCTACTGTTACCAGCCCCTTAGAATGGAAAGAGTAAATGAGCAATTTATAAAGCATATGACACTTTTTAAAGGTAAGAGGAAAGACTTTTGGATTGGTTTTATACAGTAGCTTCTATCCCACATTAACTAACAGCCCAAAAACTTCATGTGGAAGGATGCTTGTGAGACACCTTTGGTCCTCAGCCTATATCTATAAGAAACTTTGTATGCTTTTATGATTTTTTAATGATTTTTTTCCTTTTTCTATAGTTCACTGTGTGGCAAGAGGTATAAAATGGAGGTTTTATTTGTGTAAACCTTAAAAAGTTACTTTTCGAATTAACCATTAATATATGTGTACCAAAACTAAAACAAAATATGCAAAAACATTTGTCTCTAAAACAATATTGCTGTAGGATTCTTTCACATTGCCACCACTTTAATTTGTTTTAAAGGTTCATCGCTTGATCATAAACTTTTTTTTTTAATTTAAAAATCTTTTTTTTATATATATTTTTTATTTTTGAGACAGAGCCTCAAGCTGTCACCCTGGATGGAGTGCTATGACATCACAGCTCACAGCAACCTCCAATTCCTGGGCTCAAGCGAGTCTCCTGCCTCTGTCTCCCAGGTAGCTGGGACTACAGGCGCCCGCCACAATGCCCGGCCATTTTTTGGTTGCAGCCGTCATTGTTGTTTGGCAGGCCCACACTGGATACGAACCGCCAGGTCAGGTGTACATGGCTGGCGCCTTAGCCCGTTGAGCCACAGGCACTGAGCCGATCATAAACTTCTTGCTAGGGTATAGGACAAGGAGTTAGATTTTTATTTATTTTATTTTTTTGTAGAGACAGAGTATCACTTTATCGCCCTCGGTAGAGTGCTATGGCGTCACACAGCTCACAGCAACCTCCAACTCCTGGGATTAGGCGATTCTTCCGGAGTAGGTGGGACTACAGGCACCCGCCACAATGCCCGGCTATTTTTCTGTTTTTTGCAGTTCAGCTAAGGCCAGGTTTGAACCCGCCACATTCGGTATATGGAGCCGGTGCCCTACTCCATGAGCCACAGGTGCCGCTCCAGGATTTTATTTTATGCACAACTTTACAATGTCACTCATGTATGAAGTAAGGTATACCTGTCCCTATAACTGTAGAGCAGTGGTTCCCAACCTGTGGGTCACTCACTACCCACAAGAACTGTATTAAAGGCCCGCGGCTTTAGGAAGGTTGAGAACCACTGCTGTAGAGCCATATTTAGATGGTTCTCTGAGACATGTTTTTTTAGTTCAAGTAACATTAATGAATAATTCTTGGGACTATGTAGTCTTAAGTATAATAAATGTATTGAGGGCTCATTCCAACATTACCTTGACATCTGTCTGTTTACTTCTGCCTTCTGTGGGGTAACTGCTGTGTTTTCTGGTGAGATTCTGATTCCAGGCATTTTCTTTCTGGGCTGCTTCTCCACATGTACCGGTGCCATAGGCCTTGACTTCCACTTACAGTTTTGAGAGTGGGTGGGTGGATTCCATACAAGGGAGGCTTTGATTAGTAGTTGATTATTAGGATGATCACACAATTTTTTAGGTCTATAGGTTATTTCTAAATCTGAGTCAAATTTTTATTTAGTTTTTTGAAACAGAGTCTCACTATTTTGCCCCTGGTAGAGTGCTGTGGTATCACAACTCACAGCAACCTCAAACTCTTGGGCGTAAGCTATTCTCTTGCCTCAGCCTCCTCAAGTAGCTGGGACTACAGGTGCCTGCCACAAAGCCCAGCTGTTTTTTTGTTGCAGTTGTCATTGCTGTTTAGCTGGCCTGGGCCTGGTTTGAACCCACCAACCTGAGTGTATGTGGCCAGTGCGCTACCCACTAAGCTATGTGTCCTGCCCATTGTTGTTTGTTTGGGTTTTTTTTGTTTTTTCTTTTTCTTTTTTTTTTTTTAAGACAGAGTCTCACTTTGTTGCCCAGGCTAGCGTGCCATGTCAGTCTAGCTCACAACAACCTCATACTCCTGGGTCCTAGTGATCCTCCGGCTTCAGCCACTGTATTAGCTTGAACAACAGGTATCACCACAACACTTTGCTTATTTTTCTTTTCTTTTCTTTTTTTTTTTTTTTTGTAAAGACAGTTTCACCTTATAGCCCACGGTAGAGTCCTGTGGTGTCACACATCTCACAGCAACTTCCAGCTCCTGGGCTTACGCGATTCCCTTGCCTCAGCCTCCAGAGTAGCTGGGACTACAGGCGCCTGCCACAGTGCCCGGCTATTTTTTTGTTGCAATTTGGTCAGGGCCGAGTTGGAACCCACCACCCTCGGTATATGGGGCTGGCACCCTAATCACTGAGCCACAGGCACTGCCCTATTTTTCTATTTTATTTAATCATTTATTTATTTATGGCAGAGTCTTGCTCCGTTGCCCTGGGATTGAGTGTTGTGATGTTATATCTCACAGCAACCTCAAACTCTTTGGGCTCAAGTGATCTTCTTGCCTCAGCCTCCCAAATACCTGAGAATAAAGGCACCGCCACAGCACCCGAATTTTTCTGTTTTTAGTAGAGACACCTGAATTTTTCTATTTTTAGTAGAGATGAAGTCTTGCTCTTACTCAGGCTGGTCTTGAACTCCTGAGCTCAAAAGATCCTCTGGCTTTGACCTCCCAGAGTGCTAGGATAGGTGTGAGCCACCACAGGTCTATCTTTAAATCTGTGAGAAGGCTCTAGGGAAGGGGAGGGTGAGAGACACAAAGTAAAACTTTCCAATCTACTGTTACATAGGCTTCAAAACACTTAAAGACATATGAGGAAAAGGCTCTAAAAGGTCATCTAAATAAAAGATTATTTGCATAATAGAATTTGCTCTTTATATGGAATATGGAAATGAATTTCTATTTGGGAATTTGTTTTTTGCAAATCAAAGTCCTGATATTTGGGACTTCATGTGTCTTAAGCCACGATCTTTAAGTGGAGGTTCTGATTATAGTTCTTAACATCAGTCTACTTGTTTTTGACAGTCCTCATTCTTTTTCTGATTGCTCAGGTACTCCCCTTGCCTTTTATTTGGCATGCTTCTTGCTCACCCCTCTCTCTTCCTAGTCAGGTGCACCCCCTTTCATTACTCTGATAGTGCCCCCAGGGACACCTTTGTCATCACACTTAAAATATAATGACCTGTTACCCTTTCTGATTCTGTCACTAGCCTGGATTCCTTCAGAACAAGGGCTTTTGTATACTTATTTCTGTAGTCAACATGCGTAATGCAGTGTTTGGACCTTAATAAGTCACCTTAAATGTTCGTTTGGATATGGAGGGCAATACCAGACATGGGACTGGGAGTTGTGAATTTATATGGTAGGATCTTGGGCAACCGATTTAAGCTCCCTGAGCTTCACTTTCCTTGTAGGTAAGATGAGGGGACTAGCCCACCTGGGACTCTTTTTAAAAAATGTGGATTATGGCTCTGTAGGTCCCTGATGGGTTCTGATATTTTGCATTTTTAACAAGCTCCAAGGGGAGCCAATGCTGCCATTCTGTGAACTACAAAGGACTAGGTACCATAAAATGACTTTTGCAGCTTTTACTTTCTGAGATTATAGTCATGTTAATTTCTGAACAAAATTAGAAAGTATGTTGTAGTTACTAATCATCTCTCTCATTTATCAGGATGCTGAAACAGACAATTCTTGCTGCCTTATGACGTTTCCGATGTGTGATAATATCCCTAAAATTCTAAGCAATTTTATTGCTCCTAAAATTCTGACTTTGACAGGTTAAAAATATCATATAAATGTTTAGAAAGTATTTGAGTTAGCACTAGTTTGTCATCTAAAATGTCAGAATGCTTGCTCGTGGGAGAACATTTGCAATAAATAAAGTTACCGAAGGACTTATTCTAATGAGGGAGTGAGGTGGATAGACAAGTGAGTATAAATACAGAGCTAGGCAGTTTGTTGACGAATTCATCAGAGGAGGAAAAGTTCCCAGTCACTTCCTTCAGTTCTCTGGAGGTAAGACTCAAATTGTGGGATGTGTTGGTAGATATTCTATATTCTATAGGTAAAGCTAATCTGCCTGTAGATTGCTGGGAATGGGTCTTGTTTGAAAATATTGCTGTTGTTTCTTTAGGCTTTTAATTCCTCAAGAAATCATTTTGATTTAGGAGCATTGCCAGCTTGGAAATTAATAGCTGTTCTTGATCCCTTATACAGATATCTGAAAGTACCTGAACTAATTTTTATCGTGTACTTACAGAATAAATTCATCTCTTTACTTTCAGCCACATCAGGTCCAACATGAGTGTCCAAATAAGTTATATCCATGCCTGTGATGAACTCTGGTCACTTATAAATGGTTCTTGCTGTGTCAGAATTCTCAATCTCTTACTATTCTATCTATGTAAATCCTACTCTCTGTTAATTTTTTTGTGTAAGAAAACTCAAATCTAGACAAAAGAAGTTGAAACCCTGAAAAAAGTCGAGAATGTAGTCTTAAGTTGAGATGGTTACCTATATAATAGAGTTTTTAACCTCCTGCAGGACAAGATAGTTTATACTACTAACATGAGCTATATGTTGTCTCCTTACTGCAGTTGTGGTTTGGACACAAGTTTAGAGCTTCTTCATCATCATTATACTTTAATCATTTATAATCCCCGATTTCCCTAAACTAGCAGGGGCACACACCGCAAAAGGAGTTGGTTATAAACAGTGGCCCCTGAACGAAAATAGCCTTTCGCTTTTGCTCCCACCTAGTGGAATCAATCCGTCACTGGAAGCCCAACTCCTTTCCTCCTCCTGGTAGAGCCTTGCTGAGTGGGGAGATTAGGCATTCTCTTTGGTGCCCACTGAGTTCTTTTAATAGCCTTTTAATGCTGTCCTGTTTGCTGGGGGTCTTAATGGAGGATGGATGCTTCATGGTTTATTTAGTGTTATATTGTTGCTGAGTTGGGACTCATTTTTTAAAATGGGAATTTATATTAATCTTAAGATTTTTTGAAACATTCTGTGTACATGCTGAAGGCTTTTGCTGTAGTCTAAATAGACTGTCCCTTGGGAAATACCTTAACCAGGACTGCTATCAGAGATGCCTGTGGCCCTCTTTGGAGTCTTAAGTAGGCCATTTCCTGTCATGCTGAGAATTATTATTTATTTTTAACCACAAAACACCATTTTTTAGACTTTACACTTAGATATTTTCATTTCTTTGCCATTGAACCTAAGTGGCTTAAGGTTAATGACATGGAAAAGAATTAATTAAGACTTGTCATTTCAAAATTGCTTTTGAATTTTCCGGTGGAGGCCTTATAGCCCTCAAATGTTAGTATTTTATGCTTTGTTTTTCAAGCAATTATTTTTGCTATAAACAGAGCAAGACTATGAGCATTATCTGTATAAATCACTGTACAATTTTTTTCTTTTTCTTTTTTTACATATAAGTGTGTTAATTAGGTTTCCACTTTTTGCCTTCACAGAATTTAAAGGGTTAAAATTATTTATTTATTTATTTATTTGAGACAGAGCCTCAAGCTGTCACCTTGGATACAGTACTGTGGCATCACAGCTCATGCAACCTCCAATTCCTGGGCTCAAGTGAGTCTCTTGCCTCCACCTCCCAGGTAGCTGGGACTACAGGCGCCCGCCACAACGCCCGGCCCTTTTTTTTTGGTTGCAGCCGTCATTGTTGTTTGGCGGGCCCAGGCTGGATTCGAACCCGCCAGCTTAGGTGTACGTGGCTGGCACCTTAGCCCATTGAGCCATAGGCACCGAGCCAAAAGGGTTAAAATTTAATAACAATAACAATGTTTAAGATAAGGACTAGAAACAAAAACCACGTAAAGAATGGATGAAGATAAATACATTCAGAAAAGAAACAGACGATTACCTCATCGAAATATTAACCAATATTAGTAATAATAATGCCAAGAAAGTAACGTTCGCATTGTCAAATAAGACATTATAGAATGCTTTGACTCTGAGGCTCAGTATGAAGTCATCAGTTACCTTCTTTTTTTCCCCAAAGTCTCAAAAAATAGACAACTAATATTATATAAGTAAAAATAGAGTTTCAAAAAACAGATCTTGCCAAATCTTATAGACAATAGAAAAAGAAGAAATATTTCAAAATCATTCTGCTTGATCTAGGTATATCTGATATTGAAATTAGAGAAACTATATTGTTACAAAGGGAAATTACAAACATATTTCACTTATAAGTGAGGATGCAATATCCTAAACAACATATTAACAAGTTGAATTAAAAATTAATGTTTAAGTAATGTACTTTGATCAAAATTGAATCCAATTTATGTGAGAATTAGTCCCTATTTTCTTTCCTTTTTTTTAGTTTTCTTTCCCTCACCCCCTCCCTCCTTCTCTCTCTGTCTGCTCTCTCCTTCCCCCATGCCCCAATGTGTCATTAATTGTCATTTATTGTCCTCATATCAAAGTTGAATACATAGGATTCATGCTTCTCCATTCCTGTGATGTTTCACTAAGAATAATGTGTTCCACCTCCA